>LPNX010769030.1:93019-214598 GCA_001517045.1 Pseudotsuga menziesii
AATAAAACATTTATTTGTGTGGGTCCATTGACATAATTATTTAGTCATGGTACCCTCGGTTTTTACTTCAAGATATTTTTATGGATAGGATAGTTTAAAAAAAATGTTTTATGGTTTAGGTTAGAATCTAGGATTATCTTCTCATAAATATTTGGATAAGTTATTTCCAAACCTCATGAACAATATTGATCCCACACAAAATCCTCAAACATAGGAATCGTAGATCCTAGAATACAACAACCTATGAAAATCAATTAATTATTTAACCATTTAAATTATAGGATAGAGTCACACTCAAGCGAAGATCGCTCTAGCAAAGCAAGCTCGTGTCGAAGCTCTGCTTTATAAATCTAAGAATAAACACTTAGTACTTTTTACTAATCATCCATGTAGGGTTATCAAGCTTATATTTTAAATAAACGCTTACATGCCAACTTTAGACAGAAATAAGAACTGTAGGTCTTTCACGACAGGTCGAAATCCTTAGAGTGCCAAATCTACTCCATCAAACGTTTCCATATTTTCAAGTTTGACTCCATAAAAAATACGCATAGATCTGGATGAAAACCACGCTTAAACAATTAAAAAGAAAAGAAATAGATATTTACATAAACCATTGAATAAACCAAGGTATCATGATACCCCACCAACCAAACATCGAATCCCATAGAGCTGCTTTGCTAGCCATCCTTCGAAAGGAGTGGCCACGTTTCAAGCATTGGCATGGCAATGCATTAGCATGACATTAAGATCAAATAAATAGAGTTAGGGATTTGCCCATGCTTCTGTAGAGAAGTGAAACAACCAAAAAAATTTCCACTCAAACAGTAAACACAAACAAAATTACCCACAGTGCCATTGATGGAAATGGCACTGCTAACGCATAACATCTCCACCATAATAAAAATACATTTCTCACCGGCAACAATTTTCCCAGATAAATTTAAAGTAATAGAATTGAAATAAAGATTTTATGTAAACCAAATTAATTACATCTGCCCATATATTTCCCTAAAACGTATAGAGCAAGCTTAAGCACCAAATCACCATATCCTCGACAACGTTAGCAAATGAGATTGTACATGATACATTGAAAAAATTCAAAACACAACAATTAAAATCCCACGAAATACTTCATCATTCACCCAACTACCAACATTTAAACCAATACAGAGCACATAAAAGAGAACAACGATACAACCTTGTATTTCTAGAAATAAGGTTTAGTTAGGTTCGGTAGTTTTTCACCCACGGTCAAAATTAAAATTACAAATTACTCAAATGCATGAACATGCTCTTAAACACTTAACCCTACGAAATTTCCTGAGCATTGTTTTCATTTAAAAACCCCTTACAGTCAGCATGTCATAAGCCGAGAGACTGCCACCAGACCCTTGGAAAGGAAGTAAACAACAACAACGCATCCCCAAATCTTTGTGAAACGCAGAACGACCAACTAGAGGTAAAGGACACATGGACATAGGCTTACCAAGTTTGGCTTGATGATTTTCCCTTCCCCTAGCCGCAAGCCTGTTCAAAAGCTATACCATCCTGCCACGAAACCAGTCCAGAGATTAGAAAATGCTTCAGATAAAAATAAAGATGATAGAGATAAAATTGACATTGAGGAGACACTTACCTCAACAACAAAGGCAACTCCATAAACCTACTGTCCACACCTTGTCAAACAACCCAACATGCAGGGAGCTCGCTCCCCTCCTCCATCTTCACATGCAAAGGGGATTTCGAAACTAGGGTAAAGCGCTTATGTGCCCGAGCCAACATGGGAGGAGGACACGAGTGCCTTCACATTGCCTTCATTAAAAGCTTCAACCACTCCCACTAATATTTAGATCTTTACCCACTTTCTACAGTCGTAGTTTCTTCTTCTCGCAAAAGTGTATCCCTCTATGCATTATAACCTTGGTTTCAAAGGTTAAACCTTTTAATGTTGGATCAAATTACTCCTTTGAACCATACACTCAGCATAGGCTTGGTGCTTAGTACCTATGAACAAAATGTTTCTCATGCCTTAGTTCATGATGAACTAAGTAAGCCAAAGTCATAGGAGTCCTTCATACCTTTTTGATTGAGTCGTTATGTAAATCCAGCCACTCATTTTCCTTTAGAAGCAGAGGTAAGTTAACCACAACATTTTAGCTCAAATGAGGCTAGGTTACATGATAAGTCAAACATCCATTATAAACAAGTAGGAAGTAAGTAGACAGAACATAAAAATAAACACCAGTGCAGTATGCAAGAAACATCATTATACAAATAAACGACATAAATATCATCGTAAGAGAATAAGACACCATGTATTAATCTACGGAATAAATCCAGAACAAGAATACAAGTATCTTTCTTAATAAACTTACAAAATGCTGAAATTAATTTAGATGAACCTTAGATACTAATGGTTTTATTAACCCATACAAAATTTTTATTTTATTTTGGATTTTAAGGAACATTACAAAAATACATTTTGTAGAAGCAAGCAGTCAGAGCAGGGGAAAGGGCTAGAAACCATCTAAAGCATGGGACAAGAATGAGTATGGAAATTGACCTTGCTTTCTTAACTACTCGAAGTTGTATGTCTGCCACCGCCTGCCGATAGATTAAGCACTCCTCCGTTATCGGACATTCCAAGTTGGGCATCTATCTCTTGTATATCGCTCCCTGCTGCCTACCGACATCGAAGAGATTAATGTGTACACCTACAACAACAAGGATGGAACCACACAAAGGCTCCTTGACTGGGGGAGCGTTGATTCCAATAGGGGTATAGATCTCACTCGTTATAATCCGGGAGGGACGGTAATTACCCAATGTGGTTATTCCCAAATTCTTTAGGTATTAATTCGCTTTGTTCCCATTTTTATGGTGTGTTCTCTATTCTTGGCATGATAGATGAAAGTCACTGATGGGCTTTCCTACACGTACATTCATGGTTACCTTACAACATGTGTACATCACAACAATGTTAGGAACTACCTCAACGATGGTTTCTTATGAAGTGGTAAATATTATGTCCACATTTGAGAAGTTGCTAGCTATAGCATAGCATAGCATGCAAGTCCTAATGCTATACACATATGAAAATGACTGAGAAATTAGAAGAATGATTTTGGACAAGATGAATTAAAATATTAAAAGAAATTATAAATTTAATAAAAAATGTTAGTTATAGTTTAAAACTTATTTTTATTTTAAGCCTTTCAAATTAATTAACCATTTAATTTTGTTGTATTCATTATAAAGTTAAATTTTTATATTAAAAGCTAAATATCTATATAATCCATGGTGCCATATTAATTAGTTTATGGTGTATAATAACAACATAGATATATATTTTATTATACAATCATTTCTACATAATTTACATAAATATATATAACATAGATATATATTTTATTATATAATTATTTTTATATAATTTATATAAATATATTTATGATGATAAATGTTTTTATTTGAGATTTGGGGTGGATTACAGCTTATGTTTTTTCATTTATGGACAAGGATGAAACACATGTAACATCGATGTTGATTCTATGGCAGTCATTCAAAATTTGAAATAAACAATTATATAAAAGAAAGAATATAAAAAATAATTGGTGGCTGATGAATGGATAAATGGTAGTGATGCATGAATAACTCATAGCTGATAAATGGATAACCAAGTGTTTATGACAAATAACTAAAAGACCGCCAGTTAAAAAAAAAGAATATAAAAATAACTAGTAGTTGATAAATGGATAACAAGAAGAATGTCGGTAATAACATGTAGCTGAGCATGGATAACTCAGAGTTGAACCAGTTTAACTAGAAGAATATGAAAAATAAAAAAAATTCTAAATTGTCTACCATTTCATCACTATCTCTCAACCATTTGATCTTTGTGGACGTGATCCAACCACAAACTATATAAATACACTAGTTATAATGCCATATAATTCAGTTTATAGTACAAAATAACAACATAAATACATATTTTATTCTGCACTATTTTCTACATAGTTTACATAAATATATTAATAATATATACACTATTTTCTACATAGTATACACAAATATATTAATATTATAAACACATATCAATATAATATATGTAATTTATTATATATATAAAAATACTCATAGTAACTAATATAATAGAGTTGCATATATAGGTTTAATATTTTTCTATATGTAAAACTGAAATGATGCCTGTTTTTCTTAAAAAGAAAAACCACAATAAAATTTAGAATTATATTTTTTCAAAAAATTATCGGTAATAAATTACAGATGGAAGTTAAACAATAAGTTGAAAAAACTCAATGGAGTGTATTGTCTTCATACTACATACACATAGGTTAACATAGTCCAAGTGATGAAGGAGATGATTAGCTATATACACCGAACAATTCATCAAATTAATGATTATTTAGTTATAACTAAGTTAATTGTATTTTCCCTAGTGTAATGTCTACTTTAAAATAAAGCTATTTAAAATAGCTTTCATATCAAACCAAATATCATTAAAAAACCTCCTGTGCATAGTTGTTGTGTTTACCATTAACGATGTATGTATATATTTATTTCCGATTTATCAAATATTAAAAAGGATTATCAATTTATCAAATATTAAAAAGATTAGAAGAGAAATACATGTAAATTTCCAAAATTTATTAAAATGAAGCTATAAGTTTTTCCCAATTATTATTTTTTAAATGAAAAATGATTTTTTATTTTATTTAGAATAAAAAATACTTTTCTCAGGGGTGGTACCATGGTCCATAACAAGTATTTAAAGTATGAGTCAGAGTCAAGGGCATAATCTTGTTAAAATTGCTGTGTCATTTAGATCATCAAGCAATGAGTCCAATATTATTGATGTAGTAAAAGAGGAATGAAGATACACACTGAACAAATCAAACCACATAGGAAACATATGAGTATAGCTCAAATAATTACAGTATCATTCTCATTACAATATCCGGTGTTACAATAGTGTTACATAGGAAAATAATTCGAATCATTAGGGATGAATTCAAATCTCCCCACTGGATGTGACTATATCTAACTGACTAGCTAACTAAGGATGTCTCAATCACTATCGAAGTCCAAGTGGTTAACTCCATATGTCTAATCAATTCACACAATCAGTAATAATCAATTATCTCAACCTAACTGAAGTGGTTGGTGAGGAAAAACACCTTATCCACATGCAGTCATGTCTAACTGGCACTAACTGAGCTGATTGTGATCTAACTGGAAAATAACTAAGCTTAACTAGTTCCAACTCCAACTGATTGAAGGAGGTTGGTGTTGTGACTCCAAGTGGCTCCTAAAATATAGGGATTGGTCTAGGAGGTGCCTAAAATGATGCATGCAAGTGCAATCGGTGGTAGTTAGCCTCTAGCAGTGATCCCCACACTCTAGTAATTGGTACATGTGGCCCCATTATGCCAAATGGACCCAATGGTACTAGTTGACCCAATAATTAAATAAAACTCTTAAGTCAGGCTAAAATAATCTAATAGACAATTTGGTCAAGGGAGGATTATAAATACTAACACCCCCCCTGAATCCTAACTTGGACTGTGGGCCTTGGAAACAAGGCCATAAGTCACACATATACAATCTAGAGATAAAATTTTGTTTCATACAACCGAGGAAATAGGGGAAAACCTCATGGGAACCCCCCCCTCAAGATAGGCAGAAATCAGGAAATACAAGTTAAAATCTTGCAAAATATTTTGCTGCAATTTGCAACAGTAATGCATTATTTCGGTTCTTCTATGTTGTAGTATCCCGAATCTTTGCATGTGAACCTCCGAATCCAAACAAAGTGATTATGTCTGAAGGAATCTTCCTCTTTGGAAGAAGAATAATGTGCTCAACTGAATCAGGAATATAGACAGGTACAGGATGAAAAATAGAACCATGTAGAGCAGCTGAAACCAACTGATGAGAGAGAAAAGGTTCTTGAGAAATCGAACCATGTGAGGAACACCCAAGCAACTAATATATTGCAGCCTTGAACATCAAACCATGTGAGGAAAAATTAGCCCCAAGAGTTAGGAGCAAGTGTCCAGGCGGATGTAAAATGTCTCCAACTTTACTAGTTCTGTGAGGAGATGAGAATTTGATAAAAAAGGTAGGTAGAGAAGCCCTGGAACTGTGGAGAGCGAATGCTTGAGCTCCATAATATGATATAGCTTCCGAAATAACCAATAATTCACAAAATCTAATATCAGCAGTCTCATAAGAGAAAATCAACATCGAATCCTCAGCAACAAAATTGAAGGAGATTTGCAGTGCTTGATTTGTCACACCAAAATTGATGAAACCAGTTACAAGAAATACTGTAAGCTCTTAAATCTTAAAACCTGAACCAAATATTATTAGATCAAAAAATAAATTAGATCCAAATAGGTTCATATTAGATCCAAAACTGTGCTCCACCGAGATGGAAGATGCACAATTTTCTCCTTCTTCAAAATTCTGATTTTTGGTGCATGCAATCGTGTAGGAATTACTGGAAGTTCTAGATTAATGAGAGTGAATGGATCACTCCTATAGTTTGATATTCTTTCCAGAATATCCATGGTATTACTTATATGTACACCAGAAACATCATTAGAGATAGAGAAATCAAATTCCTCTTCCTTTTGTGAAACAATCATTGGTAAACTATGCACATAATTTAAAATAGAAGATTCACTAGAGAATTTTTGTAAAGAATGGAAGGGGAGTTTTTATTCAAAAAAATATATTCAAATTTCTTCTTCTGGATCAGCCATGTGATTAGATGAGATATCATATATCTCATACACTTCCGGTGCAACAGGAGAAGGAGTCACTCCAAGGAGACTTTCTTCAATTCGAATTGACTATGATGAAAATTATGCTTCTTATTTATCTTCAACAATTTGCTTTTATGTAGGAGAGGGAATGAACTCATCATGCTGGATTTTATGTGAACCTCTCAATAGTTGGGATTTTACAGTCATCTCCCATATGACTTCTAGGTCCTCCTAATAGAGGGAAAGTGATGAAGGATTTCCTTGAGGCAACCATGTGGTTGGATGCTCCAGAATGTGTCAAATAAGCCTTCGATGGAGAGAGGCTTGCATGTAAGAATCTATCATCTTCTTCAGTCTACTATTCATCATTAGACATATATGCACCTTGTGGAAGGGCAATATTGTTATGTACACATAGAGCTTTCAATTGGTCGAGGGTCTTCTTCATGCACGATTCTTCTGGATAAAAACCCCTCATACAATAGGGACACTTTTTCTTTTCAAAATTATTCTTTTTCTTAGAGCCAAAGGCTCCTTCAAAATTCTTTTGATTCTCTTTAGGCTTAGAATCAAGTGCTTTAGGCTCCTTCCCCTTAGGTCTCCCTTTATCTTGTTCTTTGGTAGAGTCCGTCACTAGGAGAGATTGATCTTTGGAAGTCTGGATGACTCCCATCTGGATCAAATTCTCTTGCTCCTGTATTAAGGACTCGGCAAAGGAATCAAGTGAGGGAATTTTCCAACTGGGAAATGAATCCCTTTTGGAAAGAAAGATTGAGACAAATACAAAATACTCAGAACCACTTTTTCTAAGAATGGAGAGCACATTTTGCTCATCCTTTCTTTCTATTCCGCACTGTCTGCATTGAAGTGAAAGATACTTTAATCTAGTAAATAATTTCTCTATGGTTTCAAAATTTTTGGGATGTAAGGCTACCAGCTCATTCTCCAAAAGGTATCCCCGAAGCTCATATTGTTTTCCAAACAAGTCTTCAAGCTTCTCCCAGGCTTCTCTGGGATTCCTCAAACCTTCAAGGTGGAAGAGGAGATCTCTGGATATATGAGTGCATAGATAACCGAAAGATTCATTTAAGCGGTTCAAAAACTTGTTTCTCTCAACTAGATGATGGGGCTCAACCTCCCTTCCAAGTATTATCCTGAAGTATCCCTTGTTGTGCAAGGAAACTTGCATATATGCCCTCCAATCAAGATAATTTAAGGGTTTTAGTATCTAAGGAGTAGAAGGTAGAGAATCCATAATTCTCATGCTGGAAAAACACAAATCTTCACACAAGCTATGTAGCACCTATAGAATTTCACTACAAAACACTAAAACATTTGAAATATGTTAGAATCATCCCTTCCCTCTCGACATGAACACTTTCTCAGGGTTTGTCACTCCTGCACCGCCACTCTGAATAAATTCAGAGGAAGCAAGGTACCCTTTGTGGGACTTATGTGGAAACCCAGCTGCTTCTAGTTTTCAATGGAGAGTATACAGACAAGAAGCTTGCTTGAAATGGATATGATACCATGTTAAAATTGTTGTGCCATTTAGATGATCAAGTAATGAGTCCAATATTATTGACACAGTAAAAGAGGAATGAAGATACACACTGAACAAGTCAAACCACATAGGAAACATATGAGTATAGCTCAGATAGTTATAGTATCATTCTCATTACAATATCCGGTGTTACAATAGTGTTACATAGGAAAAGAATTTGAATCATTAGGGATGAATTTGAATCTCCCCACTGGATGTGACTGTATTTGAATGACTAGTTAACTAAGGATGTCTCAATCACTATCGAAGTCCAAGTGGTTAACTCTAGATGTCTAATCAAGTCACACAATCAGTAACATTCAATTAACTTAGCCTAACTAAAGTGGTAGGTGAGGAAAAATGCCTTATCCACATGCAGTCATGTCTAACTGGTGCTAACTAAGATGATTGTGATATAACTGGAAGTAATTGGAAAATAACTAAGCTTAACTAGTTACAACTCCAACTAACTAAAAGAGGTTGGTGTCAGGACTCCTAGTGGCCCCTAAAATGTAGGTATTGGTCTAGGAGGCGCCTAAGTTGATGCATGCAAGTGAATTCAGTGGCAGTTAGCTTCTAGCAGTGTTCCCCACACTCTAGTAATTGGTATATGTGGCCCCATTAGGCCAAGTGGAACCAATGGTACTAGTTTACCCAATAATTAAATAAAAATCCTAAGTTAGGCTAAAATAATCTAATAGACAGTTTGGTCAAGGGAGGATTATAAATCCTAACACCCCCATGAATCCTAACTTGGACAACTATGGGCCTTGAAAACAATGCCATAAGTCACCCATATAAAATCTAGAATATAAAATGTTGTTTAATACAATCAAGGAAATAGGGGAAACCCCCCCCTCAAGATACGCACAAATCAGGAAATACAAGTTAAAAACTTGCAAAATAGTTTGCTGCAATTTGCAGCTGTATGCAGCAGTAATGCAGTATTCCAGTTCTTCTGTGTAGCAGCATCCTAAATCTGTGCATGTGAGCCTCTGAATCCAAACAAAGTGATTATGTCTGGAGGAGTCTTCCTCTTTGTAAGAAGAATAATGTGCTCAACTGAATCAGGAATATAGACAACTGCATGATGAAAACTGGACCCATGTAGAGTAGCTGAAACCAATTGATGAGAGAGAAAAGGTGCTTGAGAATTCAAACCATGTGAGGAACACCCAAGCAACTGATATATTGCAGCCTTGAACATCAAACCATGTGAGAAAAATCCATCCCCAAGTTTTAGGAGCAAGTGTCCAAGCGGATGCATAATTTCTCCAACTTTACTAGTTCTGTGAGGAGATGAGCATGTGCTAAAAAAGGTAGGTAGAGAAGCCATGGGACTGTGGAGAGAGAATGATTGAGCTCCATAATCTGATATAGCTTCATAAATAACCAATAATTCACAAATTATAATATCAGAAATCTCATAAGAGAAAACTGACATCGAATCCTCAACATCAAAATTGAAGGAGACTTGCGGTGCTTTATTTGTCACACCAAAAATGATGAAACCAGTTACAAGAAATACTATAAGCTCTGGAATCTTAAAACCTGAACCAAATATTATCAGATCATAAAATAAATCAGATCCAAATAGGTTCATACCATATCCAAAACTGTGCTCCACCGAGATGGTAGATGCACAATTTTCTCCTTCAAAATTCTGATTTTTGGTGCATGCAATCTTGTAGGAATTTACTGGAAGTTATAGATTAATGAGAGTGAATGGATCACTCCTATAGTCTGATATTATTTCTAGAATATCCATGGTATTAATTATCTACACACTAACAACATCATTAAAGATAGAGAAATCAAATTCCTCTTCCTTTTGTGAAATAATCACCGGTAAACTATGCACATAATTTAAAATAGAAGAATCATTGGAGAATTTTTGTAAAGAATGGAAGGAGAGTTATTCTTCAAAAATAGAGATTCAAATGTCTTCTTCTGGATCATCCATGTGAGGAGATGAGATATCAAATATCTCATACATTTCCGGTGCAGTTGGAGAAGGAGTCACTCCAAGGAGACTTTCTTCACTTCGAATTGACTGTGAGGAAAATTCTGTTTCTTCTTTATCTTCTACAATTTTCTTTTCTGTAGGAGAGGGAATGAACTCATCATGATGGATTTTATGTGAAACTCTCTCAACAGTTGGGATTTTACAGTCATCTCGCATATGACTGCTAGGTCCTCCTAATAGAGGGAAAGTGATGAAGGATTTCCTGGAGGCAACCATGTGGTTGGATTCTCTAGAATATGTAAAATAAGCCTTCGATGGAGTGAGGATGGCAAGCAAGAATCTCTCATCTTCTTCAGTATTCTTTTCATCATCAGACATCTCTGCACCTTGTTTAAGGGAAATAGTTTTCTATACACATAGAGCTTTCAACTGGTCTAGGGTCTTCTTCATGCACGAGTCTTCTCGATAAAAACCCCTCATACAATAGGGACACTTTTTCTTTTTGAACTTCTTATTTTTATTAGACCCGAAGGCTCCTTCAGAAGTGTTATTATTCTCTTTAGGCTTAGAATCAGCTGCTTTAGGCTCCTTCCCCTTATGTATCTTTTTATCTTCCGCTTTGGTAGAATCTATCACTAAGAGAGCTTGATATTTGGAAGTCTGAATGACTCCCATTCGGATGAACGGGCTCCTGTATTAAGGACTAAACAAAGGAATCAAGTGAGGGAATTTCCAACTGAGAAAGGCACCCATTTTGGAAGGAAAGATTGATACAAATACATACTACTTAGAGCCAAGTTTGCTGAGAATCGAGAGCACATTTTGCTCATCCTTTCTTTCTATTCTGCACTGTCTCCATTGAAGTGCAAGAGACTTGAATCTAGTAAATAATTTCTTTATGGTTTCGAAACTGTTGGGTTGTAAGGCTACCAGTTCATTCTCCAGGAGGTGTCCCCGAAGCTCATCTTGTTTTCGAAATAGGTCTTCAAGCTTCTCCCAGGCTTCTTTGGGAGTCCTCAAACCTTCAAGGTGGAAGAGGAGATCTCTGGATATATGACTGCATCGATAACCGAAAGCTTCATCTAAGCGGTTCAAAAACTTATTTCTCTCAAATGGTTGATGGGGCTCAACCTCCCTTCCAACTATTATCCCGAAGTATCCCTTGTTGCGCAAGGAAACTTGCATATATTCCCTCCAATCAAGATAACTAAAGGGTGTTAGGATTCAAGGAGTAGAAGGTAGAGAATCCATAATTCTCCTACTGGAAAAACACATATCTTCACACAAGCTACGTAGCACCTGTATAATTTCACTGCAAAACACTAACAAATTCAAACTATGTTAGAATCATGCCTTCCCTCTCGACATGAACACTTTCTCAGGGTCTGTCACGCCCACACCGCCACTCTGAATAAATTCAGAGGAAGAAAGGTACTCTTTTTGGGACTTATGTGGAAACCCAGCTGCTTCTAGTGTTCAATGGAGAGTACACAGACATGAAGCTTGCTTGAAATGGCTCTAATACCATGTTAAAATTTTTGTGCCATTTATATCATCAAGCAATGAGTCCAATATTATTAATACGGTAAAAGAGGAATGAAGATACACATTGAACAAATCAAACCACACATGAAACATATTAGTATAGATAAGGTAATCACAGTATCATTGTCATTACAATATCCGGTGTTACAATTGTGTTACATAGGAAAAGGATTCGAATAATTAGGGATGAATTCAAATCTCCGCACTGGATGTGACTGTATCTTATTGACTAGTTAACTAAGGATGTCTCAATCACTATCGGATTCCAAGTGGTTAACTCCATATGTCTAATCAAGTCACACATTTAGTAATAATTAGTTAACTCAGCCTAACTAAAGTGGTAGGTGAGGAAAAACACCTTATCCACATGCAGTCATGTATAACTAGCGCTAACTGAGTTGATTGTGATCTAACTGAAAGTAACTGGAAAATAACTAATATTAACTAGTTCCAACTCCATTTGACAGAAGGAGGTTGGTTTTGGGACTCCCAGCGGCTCCTTAAGTGTAGGGATTGGTCTAGGAGGCTCCTAAAATGAAGCATCCAAGTACAATGAGTGGAAGTTAGCCTCTAGCAGTGTTCTCCACACTCTCGTAACTGGTACATGTGGCCCCATTAGGCCAAGTGGACCCAATGATATTCGTTGATCCAATAATAAATTAAAACTCCTAAGTTAGGTTAAAATAATCTAATAGATAGTTTGGTCGAGGGAGGATTATAAATCCTAACACCCCCCCTGAATCCTAACTTGGACAGCCGTGGGCCTTGGAAACAAGGTCATAGGTCACCCATATAAAATCTAGAAGATAAAATTTTCTTTAATACAACTGAGGAAACAGGGGAAAACCTCATGGGAACCCCCCCCCCCCTCAAGATAAGTAGAAATCAGGAAATACAAGTTAAAAACTTGCAAAATCTTTTGCTGCAATTTGTAGTAGTATGTAGTATTTCGGTTCTGCTGTGCAGCAGCATCCTGAATCTATGCATGTGAACCTATAAATCCAAACAAAGTGATTATTTCTGGAGGAATCTTCCTCTTTGGAAGAAGAATAATGTGCTCAACTGAATCAGGAATATAGACAGTTGCATGATTAAAACTAGACCCATGTAGGGCAGTTGAAACCAACTGATGAGAGAGCAAAGGTGCTTGAGAATTTGAACCATGTGAGGAACACCCAAGAAACGGATATATTTCATCCTTGAACATCAAATCATGTGAGGAAAAATCATCTCCAAGTGTTAGGAGCAAGTGTCTAGGTGGATGCAAAATGTCTCCAACTTTACTAGTTTTGTGAGGAGATGCGCATGTGATCAAAAAGGCAGGTAGAGAAGACCTGGGACTGTGGAGAGAGAATGCTTGAGATCCATAATCTGATATAGCTTCATAAATAACCAATTATTCACAAAATATAATATCAGCAATCTCATAAGAGAAAACTAACATCGAATCCTTAGCAACAAAAGTGAAGGAGACTTGTGGTGCTTGATTTGTCACACCAAAATTGATGAAACCAGTTACAAGCAATACTATAAGATCTTGAATCTTAAAACCTGAACCAAATATTATTAGATCAAAAGATAAATCAGATCCAAATAGGTTCATATCATATCCAAAACTATGCTCCACCGAGATGGTAGATGCATAATTTTCTCCTTCTTCAAAATTCTGATTTTTGGTGCATGCAATCCTGTAGGAATTTGTTGGAATTTAAAGATTAATGAGAGTGAATGGATAACTCCTATAGTCTGATATTATTTCCAGAATATCCATGGTATTACTTATCATCACACCAGCAACATCATTAGAGATAGATAAATCAAATTCCTCTTCCTTCTGTGAAACAATCGCCAGTAAACTATGCACATAATTTAAAATAGAAGAATCATTGGAGAATTTTTGTAAATAATGGAAGGAGTATTTCTCTTCAAAAATAGAGATTGGAATGTCTTCTTCTGGATCATCCATGTGAGGATATGATATATCAGGTATCTCATACACTTCCGGTACAGCAAGAGAAGGAGTCACTCCAAGGAGACTTTCTTCAATTTGAATTGACTGTGAGGAAAATTCTGCTTCTTCTTTATCTTCAACAATTTGCTTTTCTGTAGTAGAGGGAATGAACTCATCATGCTAGATTTTATGTGAACCTCTCTCAATAGTTGGGATTTTAGATTCATATCCCATATGACTGCTAGGTCCTCCTAATAGAGGGAAAGTGATGAAGGATTTCATGGAGGAAACCATATGGTTGGATGCTCCAAAATCTGTCAAATAATCCTTCGATGTAGTGAGGATTGCATGCAAGCATCTCTCATCTTCTTCAGTATACTATTCATCATCAGATATCTCTACACCTTGTGGAAGGGAAATATCGTTCTGTACACATAAAGCTTTCAACTGGTCGAGGGTCTTCTTCATGCACGTGTCTTCTGGATGAAAACCCCTCATACAATAGGGACACTTTTTCTTTACGAACTTCTTTTCTTAGATCTAAAGGTTTCTTTAGAAGTCTTCTGATTCTCTTTAGGATTAGAATCAACTACTTTAGGCTCTTTCCCCTTAGCTATCCCTTTATCTTGCGCTTTGGTATAGTCTGTCACTAGGAGAGCGTGATCTGTGGAAGTATGGATGACTCCCATCCGAATCAACTTCTCTTGCTCCTGTATTAAGGAATCGACAAAGGAATCAAGTCAGGGAATTTTCCAATCGAGAAAGGAATCCCTTTTGGAATGAAATATTGAGACAAATACAAAATAACTAGAACCAAGTTTGCTGAGAATGGAGAGCACATTTTTCTCATCCTTTCTTTCTATTCCACACTGTTTGCATTGAAGTGCAAGGGACTTGAATCTAGTAAATAATTTCTCTATGGTTTCAAAACTGCTGGGATGTAAGGCTACTGACTCATTCTCTAGGATGTGTCCCTGAAGCTCATCTTGTTTTCCAAACAAGTATTCAAGTTTCTCCCAGGATTCTCTAAGAGTCCTCAAAACTTCAAGGTGGAAGAGGAGATATTTGGATATAGGAGTGCATAGATAACTGAAAGCTTCATCTAAGCAGTTCAGAAACTTGTTTCTCTCAACTGGTTAATGGGGATCAACCTCCCTTCCAAGTATTACCCTGAAGTATCCCTTGTTGCGCAAGGAAAATTGCATATCTACCCTCCAATCAAGATAATTGAAGGGTGTTAGGGTATGAGGAGAGGAAGGTAGAGAATCCATAATTCTCCTGCTGGAAAAACACAAATCTTCACACAAGCTACATAGCACATGTAGAATTTCACTGCAAAACTCTAAAAAATTCGAACTATGTTAGAATCATTCCTTCCCTCTCGTCATGAACACTTTCTCAGTGTATGTCACGCCCGCACCGCCACTCTGAATAAATTCAGAGGAAGCAAGGTACTCTTTTTGGGACTTGTGTGGAAACCCAACTGCTTCTGGTGTTTAATGGAGAGTATACAGACATGAAGCTTGCTTGAAATGGATCTGATACCATGTTAAAATTGTTGTGCCATCTAGATCATCAAGCAATGAGTCCAATATTATTGATGTAGTAAAAGAGGAATGAAGATACACACTGAAAAAATAAAACCGCATAGGAAACAGATGAGTATAGCTCAGATAATTACAATATCATTCTCATTACAATATCTGGTGTTACAATAGTGTTACATAGGAAAAGAATTCGAATCATTAGGGATGAATTCGAATCTCCCCACTAGATGTGACTATATCTGATTGATAAGTTAAGTAAGGATGTCCCAATCACTATCGGAGTCCAAGTGGTTAACTCCATATGTCTAATCAAGTCACACAATCAGTAATAATCAGTTAACTCAGCCTAATTGAAGTGGTTGGTGAGGGAAAACGCCTTATCCACATGGATTCATGTCTAACTAGCGCTAACTAAGCTGATTGTGATCTAACTGAAAGTAATTGGAAAATAACTAAGCTTAACTAGTTCAAAATTCAATTGATTGAAGGAGGTTGGTGTTGGGACTCCCAGTGGCTCCTACACTACTACACATGGCTCAATTTTCCCACGAAAGTTTGCCATGAAAAAGTTAAAAACGTAGTTTTCATGGAAAAATAGTTTAAAAATTGATATTGAGATCCTATCAACTAAGCATTAGAGGCATAACTTGTTACATTAGGAAGAACACCCCCCCTCGTATTAGGATTTAGAAGAAAGACCCTTTAAACTAATACATTTTTATGGGGATTACAGACATTAATGATACAAAAATATGTATAGATTTATTTATTTATTTTGTGCTTATTTATTCTAACTATTATGAGAATAACAATTTAGATAAAATTTGTCCTTATAATGGCTTAGCACATTATATTTCTAGTTTTAGAACATTAGAAAATTTTGTTTGGTTTTGACATCTTAAATGACCATTGACCAGAAATATTGGGTCATAGACCTTAAATTGTAACTCTAAATTTTGTCACACATAAAAATCCCATAAATAATTCTCATGGCCAAAAGTACTTAATCTTCAAGAAAAATAAACCTTGAAAATAATTGTAAATCAACAAACTGTGTGGCCCAACTATGTTCCTATGTGTGTGGTGAGGTTGATTCCTTGATGATCTGATGCAATATGCACTAATGTGTTAGATCACACTATAATAAACTTAATATTCTTATGACCATGACAAAGGAACTTTAGGTGATTAAATTTTTCTTTGTTACACAATGGTGTGTTGTCATTTACACCACTTTTCATTTACTTTCGGTTTGTATCGTCGCCATCATCACCATCCTCATCCTCATCCTCACATCCTCTTCCTCATCATCATCATCATGATCATCGTCGTCGTCATCATCATCATCATCATGATCGTCGTCGTCGTCATCATCATCATCATCATCATTATTATCATTAACATCATCATCAACATCATCATTAGGATCATCATCATCATCATCCCATCATCGTCATCATCATCGCCATCATCATCATCATCATCATCATCATCAACAACATCATCATTTGCATCATCATCATCATCATCCTCGTCTCCATCACCATCATCCTCGTCGCCATCATCCTCATCCTCGTTTCCATCATCGTCATCCTCATCACCATCATCATCATCCTCATATTCATCCTCATCATCCTCATCCTCATCATCACTGCTATCATCATCATCATAGTCGTCATCATCATGATCATCATGATCATCATCATCATCATTATCATCAATATCATCATCAACATCATCATTAGCATCATCGTCATCGTCATCATCATCATCATCATCATCATCATCATCACCATCATCATTGTCATCATCATCATTGACACCATCATTAGCATCATCATCATCATCCTTGTCGCCATCATCCTCATCCTCGTCGCCATCATCATCATCCTCGTCTCCATCATCCTCATCCTCATCATCACTGTTATCATCATCATCATAGTCATCGTCGTCATCATTGTCATCATCATCATCATTATTATCATTAGTATCATCATTGACATCATCATTACCATCATTGTCATCATCATCCTCATCGTCGTCGTCATCATCATCATCATCATCATCATCCTCATCCTCGTCGCCATCATCATCATCCTCGTCACCATCATCATCATCCTCATCATCCTCATCATCCTCCTCCTCCTCACCATCATTCTCATTGTCATCATCATCATCACCATCACCATCACCATCATCATCATCATCACCATCACCATCACCATCATCATCATCATCGACATCATCATCATCATCATCATCATCATTGACATCATCATCATATCATTGTCATCATCATCGTCATCATCATCATCATTGACCTATGATTATCACCACCATCATCCTCAACATCATCATAACCACCACCACCACCACCACCACCACCATCATCATCATCATCATCATCGACATCATCATATCACCATCATCATCATCATTGACACCATCATCGTCATCATCATCGTCATCATCATCATGACCATCATCCTCATGATCATCATGATCATTATTAGCATCATCATCATCATCACCACCATCATTATCATCATCATCAAAATCATCATCATCATCATTATCACCATCGTCATCGTCATCATCATCATCATCAACCTCATCATCATCATCATCGACCTCATCATCATCATCATCATATCATCGTCGTCATCATCATGAATGTGAATCAATGCATTGTTAAAAGTTCCCATTATGTACAAATCCATGAAATGCACTTCCATTCACTACACCTCTTCCATGTACAAATCCATGAAATGATGACGATGACGATGTACAAATCATCGCCATCATCATCATCATCATCATCATCATCATCATCATCATCATCATCATCATCGCCATCTTCATCATCATTTACATATGATCATCATCACCATCATCATCATCCTCATCGTCATCATCATTAGCATCATCGTCATCATGTTCATCACCATCACCATCATCCTGTACGCAATATGAAGTCGAAGAAACTATTAGGTAGTCAAGCACAAATCACTCATTCAAGCATCAACTACTCAATGAATTAAAACCAAGAGGATACAATCAATGGACAAAGGCATCTAGAGACATCCTAGGAGGAAACCAATGAGGACATTTCTATAAGGATGTCTAACACAAGAAGTGAATGGAATGATAAGAAGTCCAACTTGAGAAGAAATGAGATATACTACATCGTCAAATATATCAAGTCAACAAGAGTGACTTAATGAATACGGATAGCATAAGTGGTAAGGATGTGCTACAAAAACATTTGTTACAAATTCTTGCCCCTTTTATTCTTCAATGTTAGCTTTTCAATGAAAAAACTTATTGATGTGTTAAGGATAAGGAATTATACATGTACTAAGTGAAGGGTTAAATGGATGTTTATACAATACTAGATAAAATGGATGCTATGTCCTTTTTGTTAAGAATAATGTCCTTTTTGTTAAGAATAATGAAAAACAATTGTGAACACGTTTATAGACAACTAGTTGTTCCATTAAGTGGATGTTTATACAATAATGCAAGAATTGAATTTTGTAAGCTAATATGGCAAGAACGAATATAGAAATTACATATAATAAAAAAACTAAAAAATATAATTAAATTAAATATATAAAAATTACATATAATAAAAAATATATAATTAAATTACATCTAATAAAATATTTAATTAAATTAAATATATAAAAATTACAAATAATAAAAAAACTAAAAAACAAAACAAAATAAAACCCAAAATATTACTGTCTGCGTGCTCGACCTCCTCATTTGCACAATAGAATTTACAGTGTGCACCCTCGACCTCCTCATTTGGCACACTAGAATTTACAGAGGGCAATCCGTGCACTATTCCACCCCCTAAATGGTGAATGAAAAGTGGGCCTCCTGGGTGAGGAAAATGATCAAACACCAAAAACCTTTTGGATGTTTTTTTAGGGACTTTTTGGAAGTTGTTTGTGCAGGTCATTTGGTTGGGCCTATGGAGAAGCCACCACCACTCCTCTTTTGGGAAAATTTGTCAATTATGCAGTGTTCATACTCCTTGGTTTTTTCTTTTATCTTCTTCTGAAACCCTAATCATTTGGAGCACTGCCCTCACGGAAGGTTTCTTTGCATGAACTATAGAGTACTTGAAACAAAATATTTTCTTCACCTGTCAAAATGAGTTCTCCTCAGCATCCAAAAGTAAATGGCAGGATGCCCATAAGGATTTTGAAGAACCCACATCGTCTATAGAGTATTTGATCGACCAAAATAAAAATTCTAAGCAGCAAGAGTGGTCTGATATTGAAGAATTTGGGTCATGTGAGGAGGAGGAGGAGGAAGAGGACTGGCGAGATGCAGAAGAAGATGAAGAATACAGTGATTTGAGCTGCTACAGTTTTCTCAGTTGTAGAGATTCTTGGAATCTCTCACGGTCGATCGCTAGGGGGTCTCGTTTGGAGAGTTATTATAAAATGGCATTTAAGGGCATGTCTGAAATTCGGTCAGGTGAATTGGGTCTGAGTTCTTCTGGAATAGGTGCCGTCATACATATCCCTGATGGGGATAACTTGATGCAAGTGCATAAGAAATTGGACTTTTATGTTGATAGAACCATGGCCGAACATATGGCCCTCATGGATGGGTTATTGGCAGCTTTGGATCCGAGCGTCCTCGTATTTAGGCCTTTATGGATTCAGATCTTGTGTATGATCAAGCAATGTATTTGGGCCGGTGTAAAATCAATGTAAAAATGCATTTGTGAGAACCCATCTGTGGGAAATCTGTTGAAAATATTTCTGTAAAATCTAGTTTGTAGAAATTTATAGGTAGAAGTTCAATTTTTAAGAAATCCCTAATCAATTAGAAGAATGTCCAAATGTGAAGATCATTTTGCAGAATCCCATCTGTAAGATTTATGTCAAGGATACCCATCTGAAAAAATCCTATGTTCTTTTCCTATTTTTTTTTTATGTTATTTTGTGTTGGTAAAGCTCTGGGCCAAACATTATTAGAACTTCGCGCTTAATATTCACCCACGTTCTCACTATAGTTGAGGAAGTGATCACTGGTCACTAGCACTTTCCAAATCACCATGGAACTGTTACCACCTAATTTCTACTTAGTCATTTTTTATCAAGTGATCCTGGTGAATCGGACAAAGATTTTTTGTTCGGACTTCAGAAGACCTTTAGAAGTACTTCTGGGAAGTGCTTGTTGTACTATATCGCATGTTCATACCCCATGGGGGAATTGTAATAAATGTTCTAGCAAGATAGTGTCTATAAAAGACTCGGTCTCTTAGACTTTATTTGTCAATCCGATCAGCCTAGGGTGTTTTCTCCCTTGGTTATTATTGGTTGTTGAATAAATGACCGATAATTTTTGAGTTTTTCACTCAATACCTCCAAAGTTGGGGTGGCCGGCTTGGCATTTAGGCCTATTGAGGTTATCAGAGTCTATGTGTCAATGTATAAACATTCTAGGCATTATTATTGAGTCATATGAACATGTCTAAGTCCCCCTAGTTTTAAAAAAAAATTATTTTTTTAATTTTTTGAGTGTTTTTTATTAAAATTTAATTTTTCCAAAACTTAGGCTATTTTTTAATAGTTTAATTGGAAGAATTGGTTTTGTAATAAAAGTGGGCCAAATAATTAGTTTCAGTCATGTAGGTGCTCATTTTCAAGCTAAGAGCACCATGTAAACCCATGGGGCCACGTTTTTCAGGTTTTGAGTGATTTTCCATCACTCAAGTCAGAAAACCCCAAAAAATCAATTATTGACTATTTTAATTAATAAATTGATGAATAATGGAGCAAATCCAAAATCCTAGATCAATGGATTCTCTGCCGATTTCATTGAAATCAATCAGATTTGAACCAGATTGACTGGATCTGACAAATCCTTTACTAAAGGAGGTGATCTGGACAGATCCAGAGTTGAACTTCAGCATCCTTTATGGGGAATTACGCCCTCTCTCTCTTCTCCACACATGTGGGATCTCCTGGAAGCTCTGTGGATTGATGTGTTAGTCTATGGCTTGATGTGTCAGCTCAATCAGCCCCCCAATTGACAAGTGGGCTCAGTGGAAGCTCATTTAGCTTCAGATTGGCATTAATGGACTCTCCTTCAGCTGCAGTGGTCTGTCTCCTTGGGATTTGCGCCCCCCTAGGCTGGATCTCCTATTTGTTGTATAAATAAAGCTCAGATCACCTCTTCCAAGCTAGTTAGAACTGGGATTGAGGTGCTATTTCTCTTGTACTGTGTTAATTTTTATTATTCTAGAATAAAGAATCTTTGGAGGTAAGATCTATGGTGTAATGCTCTTCATGTGTGGATGGTGATTGTCAAATGCTTATGAGGTATAATCTGTGTTATTTATCATTGCTTTTGTTGGTTACTTGTTGGCCTTGAAGGAGAGAGCTCCCTCCTGTTAGGGTAAGATTTTATTCTAGTTTGATTGATGCTCTTACTATTTGCTTGTTTCATATCTATTGGAGTTGCATGTATTTTAAGTTTAATTGCATGTTGTCCAATTATCTCTTCCAGCAGCACCTATGTATTAACCATCTATTTGTGCAAGGATTTCCAAGTTGCAAATGATATTGCTTGTAGAAGAGGTTGAGATGGTTTGCATCTTCCTCATCTTAAAGGTCTTCTGAATGGCATAGTCCCTCAGTGTTCCACCAAAGCAGACTCCAAAGCCCAACATTCCTAGGCTTCCAACACTCTTTCTCTCTCTTTCTCCTTCAAAAAATCAATTTTCTTACCTGGTTACTGTGTTCGAAAGATTTGTTATCATTTGGGTCTGTTATATTAAAGTAAAATTTACATATATCTGCTATTTCAAAGCTCATAGTCTAGATCTCATTTCTAAGAGGTATCATTAAGCATTCTAGATCTAGCATTAGGAAATCGTCTGTTTTGCATGGCAAGTTAAAGAAAATCAGTAGGTTGCATGCTCTAGATTTCCTTTCTGTTTTAAAAAATATTAAATCCAGCATTCAGTGCATATTTCATTGGCTGCACAAACAGAAAGCCAAGATCCCAAGGAAAGCTTGCTTTCCTTGGATCATTTTTCACTTATTTAGCTAGTTTTAACTTAGTCTTTTTTTGAGTTAAGGTAGGCTGAACCAAAGGTACTCTTTAAGTGATTTTGGGAATATTTTATTCTAACATGATTTTTGGTTTTTAGCAGGTGTGACAGAAAAGAAAATAAGCTGTTGTTCGAAAGTGGTCTCGGGAGCATTCAAATCCCCCCAGGGGTCTCCCCTTTCACTAAAATTTTAAATTTTTGGAAAGTTGTAAGATCTTGGTTTCATCCTATATAAGGACCAAGAGGTTTATGATATTTTAGTTTTCTGATATTGTAACCAATAATAATAAAAGAAATATTTTTGAGTAGGATCTTTTGAGCCCGCTCCCCATCCCCATAGGGGGGATCTGCGTCCATTTCACTTTTTTGCATTCTTCCCTTTTTTCTGCTCTAGTTTAGTACTGACATGCACGATTGTATACTGTGATATAAATTTTCATTATTCCATATTTTAATTTCAAAAGTAATCATACTACTTACCCCACGACTTCCCGATTGACCCGTAAGGGGAAATAGATGCGTGGTAGGACTAATTAGAAAACCAGTGTTGTGTTTCTTTGATTCCATTTTCATTAATTGTTTTGTTAGTAATAATAAAATCAATTCCTCCTTGATTCCCCAATTGAGGTCCACTTGGATCGAAAGAGGTTCCTGGAGGGTTTTCTTTTTAACAAGAACACCTATTTTAAAATTTACTAAAAATAACAAAGACTCTAGTGTGTATGCTTTGTACTTAGCTGTGGTTCGTCCGATCATTCAAGCTACATCAAAAGCACTTGAGTGACTAGAATAATTAGGATTCACTCTCCCCAAATTAACAAACCATCAAGTGAAAATCCAACACCTCGATCAAACCATTACGGTGGCAAAATACCCAAAGGAAGCAAGAACTCCTAAAAAGTGACCGTAGGGCGCCGATCTCTATTACACCTTCGGGTGCCCACATATTCCTTGAGGGTATCCGTGACGGTTTAGTTTTGGACATACTTCAAGTACCCCCTGGGTATATCTGGAGTCCCCTCGCCTAAGTTAAATTACTCATCTTCTTACATTAATTTAAAATTAACCAAGATACAATTGCACAACATTCATTCCAGCACTTGCAAGCACTCTTAATTTTTTTTTGACTCCATTTTCAAGGCACTGGTCAACTGTTTATGTCTTTCAAACTATATGTGATTGGGTGTCATTTTCGTGCTTACTTGTGATTATCTCATCATGTGATTTGTTGTTTACAATTGTTAAATAGAAACTCCTAAAAAACTTACTCTTTAATACCATCACCATACTAAATAATTTTGCTTTAGTAACCTAATAGGGTCTACCCCCCTTGGCTTCGTTAGGAGTTGAGCATAAACGGAGGAGTCAAGAACAAGGTGACAGCCTTGACTCGAGACTTTCCCCCAAGGATAGACCGAGTGGCTTGAAGATTTTTTCCATGTAACATAGGTGTGTGAAAGGAGGCAACACTTTTTTGCACCGTTGCCGTGGATAAATATTTTTATTCCCGAGTACGAATTTTGTTTTCTTCCTTCTTGTTTTTGCTTTGTTTGATGAATGCTTAGAGTAGATCTTTAATTTTCATCTGGCGACTCCATTGACCTTTTTTCAATTTTTTACAAAGAAAAGCAAAAATCATTTTTGTGAGAGTTCTTAAATGTATATTTTTATTCTCACATGGCAACTCCATTGAAGGGATCAAACCCTTGTTTCTCACAAAACATTTTGAGATTGACTGTGTGTAGGTGATCCCATGTAACAGTGAAATTTAAAGCTCAACTCCATTTTTCAGTTCTAGACATTCTCCATGATCATTTATTCTTGATATGGATATTAAAAGAATAGAAATTGCTGCTCGAGCTTCCTATGATTGTATTCCCATTGATTTCTCTAGGATCCTTGGCTTTCCTAATCGTCTCATTAGTGAAATGACATCTACTTCCCTTCCATGCTTTCGGGGGGATGATAATGATCACTCAGCCAGATTCCATGTTATGATTTTTCTGTCACATATGAGTCAAAACAACATTCAACATGAGGATAATATGATGGCTATATTTTCTCATTCTCTGCAAGGGGATGCTTCATGTTGGATTCATGAGTGTTTTCTTGAGAAATCTATTACTTCCCTTGCAAAATTCTTCGAAATATTTTTGAAGCAGTGGCATTATGATGGGAATGATATTAAAGCATTCAATGCTAAATCATTCATTAAGACCAATTTGAAGTACTTCTTCCCTTGGAAAGAGTTTCATACGGAGTATCCTAAGATATGTAGTAGCAACATGGTGTATAACACCCAACATTTAGAAATCCATTATGATCCCATTGAGTCTGTGCATGAAGAGCCATTAATTGAAAAAAATGTTGAAGACCCTTCTCATGTAACATCAACAGAGAATAGTGATGATTGGGAATGCTTTCATGATTATTTTAGTGATGATGATCACCTTTGTACTCCAGATATACCTAAGGATGAAATCATTGTAGAATATTATAGTGAAACTTATGATGAAAACCGTAATATGCATGATGGGACTCCTACCTATTCTCCATATAATGATGACAATCTGGAAGATTTACTGCCTTGTTCCCATTTTTCTGAAGAAGATGAGTATGAAAATGAGGACAAGTATAACTTGGATCATGATACAAGCGACGAAGACTCCCTTATGTCCGACAAATATGTTGAAGAGGAGTCCTGGAAATTCATGGAAAATCCAATCTATGAGGAAAATAATGAACCAGAAACTTTGGATGGTTTTGTTGATTCTCCTGTCTATGGCATATCTAAAGGAGAGAACATGGACCTTGTGGCCTTGGAAAACTTTGATATGGAAAAGGATCATGCAGTTTATCCATATGATCAGTTTGAGCCATATATCAGTATCAGTAATGAAGACAAAGAGAACTTGATATCAGAATGTAATATCGTCAATGGGGAATCCATCACATTTGACATAGATGGTGGTGATGACTATTGGGATTTTTGTGGATATCTTATTAAGAATCCTATCTATGCTATATCCAGCAAGGGAAGTGTCTATTTAGAAATTTGTGGAAGTCCAATCTACTATACTTCCATAGAGGGAAGCATGGATCTAGAGACCTGGGAAAATCCTAGTATGGAAGTGGAGCATTAAAAACTCTTATATGATCATGCAGAGTCATATCATTCAGATCCGTACAAAGGTATCAATAATGAAGACATTGAGAAGTAATGTTGTGAAATGATAGATGTGATGCAGTCAGTGGAATATCAGTCTCAACTATCATCTTCACATATGGAGTTTCCTTATGATTTGGAGCCGCTTGGGGCTTATGCAATGAGTTATCATCCAATAAGCCTTGATGATCAGTATGATGGTGTACTCAATCTGCCTCATCAATCTGATTTGTATATCAACCCTATCCAATCATGGATAGAAGTAGCTTGCGCAAGCACCTACCCATTTGGGAAGAAGTTTGACGACATTATTCATGCCTATGATTTCCCATCCATCCCGCCCATTCCAGATCATCATGTACGTTTGCATTTTCTGAATGAAGTATCCTTACTTTGCCTTCCTACCAAAGACAAGGAATTTTTTTTTTTATGTTAATAAAATACTTAGGTGGTTACATTGGATTTATAATTACACTTAACCCTTTTTATATCATGATTAGAGTAGGAAAATAAGCTCCTTGAAAGAGAGCATTTACTTTCTGCATTTCTATTTTGTACTTAGCTATAATTAAACTTTGCTTCCATTAGCTAGTTACATTTATTTTATTTAAATAAATCAGCTTAATGGTTCATTTCGTTTTTATATAAAGCTTGTGCTACTGAGGTTTTCTTGTCAAGTTGAGATGTTGTTACAGGGTGTACAAACCAGAGATTCTGGTGTTCTTGTATCCTCTCCTTTCCCTATGACCAAATTGAGCACACGACCCGTAGTTGGAGCCAGAATGTTACCACCTAAGTTGTACTTAGTGGTTTTTTATCAAGTGATCTTAGTGAACCGGACAAATATTTTTTGTTCGGACTTCAAAAGACCTTCATAAGTACTTCTGGGAAGTGCTTGTTGTACTATATCACATGTTCGTACCCCATGGGAGAATTGTAATAAATGTTCTAGCATGATAGTGTCTGTAAAAGACTTGGTCTCTTAGACTTTATTTGTCAATCCGATCAGCCCAGGGTTTTTTTTCCCTTGGTTATTATTGGTTGTTGAATAAACGACCGATAATTTTTGAGTTTTTCACTCAATACCTCCAAAGTTGGGGTGGTCAGCTTGGCATCTAGGCCTATTGAGGTTATTAGAGTCTATGTGTTAATTTATAAACATGCTAGGCATTATGATTGAGTCATATGAACATGTCTACGTCCCCCTAGTTTTAAAAAAAAGTTATTTTTTTAATTTTTCAGTGTTTTTTTATTAAAATTTAATTTTTCCAAAACTTAGGCTATTTTTGAATAGTTTAATTGGAAGAATTGGTTTTGTAATAAAAGTGGGCCAAATAATCAGTTTCAGTCATGTAGGTGCTCATTTTCAAGCTAAGAGCACCATGTAAACCCATGGGCCCACTTTTTTTAGGTTTTGAGTGATTTTCCATCACTCAAGTTAGAAAACCCCAAAAAATCAATTATTGATTATTTTTATTAATAAATTGATGAATAATGGAGCAAATCCAAAATCCTAGATCAATGGATTCTTAGCCGATTTGATTGAAATCAGTAAAATATGAACCATATTGACTGGATCTGACAAATCCTTGACTGAAGGAGGTGATCTGGACAGATCCAGAGTTGAACTTCAACATCCTTTATGGGGAATTGCACCCTCTCTCTCTCTCCTCCACATGTGTGGGCTCTCCTGGAATCTCTGTGGATTTGTTAAAACTCAGTTTTTAACAGTTGATCTAAGGGCCTGACAGGTGTTCGATGAGGGTCCCATTCCCTCGAACTTCATGTGAGCACCCCTTCAAAGAAGAAAACGACAGGTGTGCCAAAGGCATTGAACGAGACTCAAAACCGAAGGTTGAGATTGATTGGAGATGGATCAATGGCTCCAAACCATTTTGCGCGAGCGGACACGCTCAACCAAGGCCTCCTTTCCAGATTGTGAAATGTGTTAAAGGTCGGAAATATTCTACGGTCAAGATGAGATCTGAGTCAGATCTACGGCCTCAATCAATTTTGCATTCCATACTTGTGTGGGTGAAGCCACGACTTCAAATTGTGAAAGAGGGATAGAGGTCGCGAAGATCAACAGCCGCGATAAGAAAGGGAGAGAATTATAAATAAATCAAGGTTTTATAAAGGTGGCTTACAAGTTTAAGTTATAAAAGAAATATTTTATATTTTTATAAAAACAAAATTTGTTTTTATAAGAATATTAAACAAAATTCTTTATAAAACAAAAAGTGTTGGCCTAAAATCCCATCTCGCATAAAGTCAAATTGGGCTGGCACACCAACCCGTCACTTTTGCAGCAAATCTAAACAATGATCAACGATCCAGATTAAAGCACTTTCATCTGACGACTCAAATAACTTTCGCATTGTGAAGTTGCACAGAGAAATTAAATTTTCCAATTTGCGAAATGATGTTAAATGGTAGATAGGTTTTGATGGTCAGATTGGAAGGTGAGGAAAATCCACGGTGTACGATCATTTTGCATTGTGAACTTGCATGAGGTAAGTGAACTTTTCAGTCAGCGAAATTTTGTATTTGGATAAATTTAAAACATGTGTTGTTGCAGCATCAAGTCGACTAACAAATCAATAGTGTAAAAACGTTTTCGCTTAGGAGAAGTATTACTTGTTTAAAATTGCATGGATGGAAAGGAATTTTATACTGTAAGCGGTTGAGCCATTGAAGCTTACACTACAGTTTAGAATGGTGCATAAATTCTAGAAATTTAAATCTACAAATGAAGGATTCAGCATTAAGAACATCCACACAAACACAATATCTGAATTAAAGTAGTATAGCATGGTTGTTTTTAATGGAAATGGTTGTTTTGGTCATTAATTTAAATCAATTGTTCCCGCCGAACCAAGATGATTTTCTAGAAACTGAGAGAGGTTTTTCTTCATAAGAAACCTATCTACAATAACCTCTCTCAGTGTTTACCCAGGTTCTATGGATTGAGACAACCGAAGTCATCTTTAGAGATAAAATATTCAGATTTTGAAAGGACTGTTTTAGTCAGTTATTTCAATCAATTGTTTCCAAAAAACCAGAAAGATTTTTCCAAAGTTGAATGAGGTTTATATTAATAATAGGATCATGTTAAATAACCTCTCTTAGTGTTTACCCAGGTCATATGATTTAGGAGAAACAAAGTGATTTTTACAGGCTATGTTTTAGGGTTTCCAAAGGACCGTTTCAGACATCACATTCAAAGAATTGTTTCAGCCAAATGGAGTTGAATTTCAGGAAATTGAGAGAGGTTTTTATTCCCCACAGGCCAGTATACAAAAAAATCCTTCATATTTTACACAGGTATCACAAGTTGACAGAATTTAAAATATCTTCATAGGGTCCAAAAATTTACAGTTTTACTGTTTGAGTCATCAGTTTCAAAATCAGATCCTGAGGAGCTAGAGCTGAATTAGAGGAAAAGAAGACATGGGTTTTATTGGGAACATGGCCAACGACAAAAAAAATCTTTCAGTTTTTGCATAGTTTTCACCATCTGGGATATGCAGGAGGGGATTTAGGCCTATTTTTCTAGTAGTCCACATTTTATTTTTGTCTTATGTGAATCGTGGTGTGCAGGCCACGTCCGAAGATTGTTAGAAGATGTCCTTCTGTTGTAACAAATATTGATTCCCGAATTTCAGTTTAGGAATTCTAAAATACTATAAATTTACCTCCTAAAGAAGGAGAAAGGGTTTAAACCATTATAATCTTTTGCTGTGTATGTTTTTCAAGAAAGTTTTAATATAATCGTAGAGCCGAGATCAACGTTTTTCACACAAGGATTCCTGTGTCGTTCGCACTTACAATCTGTTATTTCTTTTCTTATGTGAATGTTATTCCAGTTTTCCTTTTCCATTCTGTTTTTCTTTCATATCTGAGACTTAAGGTATAACAGCTCGGAATTCATACTTGCTATGCTTCGTTTGTTGTTTCAGGTATTCACCAAAGTTTCTTCCAAAGTTAATGTAGAATTCATTTCTCACAATGCTTTGCATTAATGGTTTGTCATTGTTCCTCGTTTTCACCAGAAAAATATGAATCGACTGTGTTTGAGTGGCTACCTTGCCCTTGTGATGAAAACGTTTGCATTTAAGTTCTGATTATCTTTGTTGTAGATCTTGACTCCATCACCCAATGATGTTGTGTTTTGTTTCAACCAATTCCATAAGCGATTTATAGTTTCCATTTGTATATATATATATCTGGAACTATCATACATTTAGTGAGATATCCCTCTCGGAAGAGTAGAAGGCCAGTTCTCTCTTCAAAAGCGGTTTTGCTGTTACCCGGAAGCGAGCCCTTCCACAACCTTTGGTTCAATTCCGGTGCTAACAAACTGGTGCCGTTGCCGGGGATGAGTTGAATATCATCCTTGGGAAGAACAACAAAGATTCAAAATATAAATACTTTCTGTGGGCAAACAGAGATTCTTGCATGTGAAAAAGGTTGTATCATTTGCCCTGGCGACTCCACTGAAAGATTCTGGAAGGTGACTCCACTGAGGAGACCTGTGGTCAGAAAGGAAGAGACAGGGAGAGATCTCAAATCTTCCCTGGATTTGAATGTAAGGTTTAGATCTGACTATTGATGGTGAACAATGGTCAGACATCAAGAAGGTCATGTCTCTTTTCACCTGGCGACTCCATTTGCGAAGGATCCATTCTTCATAATGTTCTATGGCAGCTCCACTATCAAACGGGATTGCAAAGTTTGAGGAGCTGATTCAGTTTCTCCACCATCAAGATGACTTCTAGAGTTGCAAGGTATGCTCCTATGAATCTTTCCGTCATTCCTGGTTATCCCAATAAAATACCTCTGGTAAATTGGCAAATAGATCTTCCAAGATTCAATGATGAAAAGGGTGATGCTGCTGCCATCCATTTATTTAGATTTCATAAGCATATACATAAGCTAGGAGTGGGATGGCATGGAGATTCTTTAATGAAACTGTTCATGTTTAGTTTAGACGGATATGCAAGGTCTTGGTATGCGGGATTACCAGTAGGGAGTTTATCCTCCCTCAAAGACTTTCATACCATATTTCATGAACATTTCGAAAGGTATTATCCTTCTTTGTTGTTACTTCAAGATTGTTGCACACATGATAGAGAGTTCATTGAAAATGTGAAAGATGAGTGTGGTGATGATCACTATTTGGATGAAGAGATTTTAGATATCTTACATGAATATTCAGCTCAAAAAGAAAAACAAACCAATTGCCATGATATTCAAGAAATTTCCCAGTAGTTAGTGCTGTCTTCCTTGACTGAAGTTGACATAGAACAAAGCTCATATTCAACTAGTTATATCTCTCTTCCTGAAATTGATGATGATTTGTAGCATTCCTATCAGTCTTTGTGTGACCAAGAGAGGAGTTGGGACTGCCAATTAGATCCTTCCTCATGTTATTCAACTTCTGAATTTTTGTTACAAGAAGAAGCCTCCCCTTCCCAATCAGAAAATTCCTTTTCACAACAACAATCTCTTGAAAGTTACAATGCTTGTGTGATTAATTACACTGAAGATGATAATTATGGAAAATATCAGTCTTATAGTCCCTCCACATCTTCATTTTCTGAAAATGCAAGTAAAGAGAAATCAGATTTTGAAATCATGGTTGAAGGAAGATTGCTGCATGTTGATCAAATTCATATTTCACCTAAAGATTTACATGACTATATGAAGATCTCCTTGCTTGAAGAAGATGACCAGCCTAGTGATTTGAAAGGAGATGGGTGTACTGATTTGTTTTCTAAAGAGTGCAATCAGCCTGTCACAATTTCTGTTAGTGAAGAAAATTTCATTGCAATCCAAGATCAAAAGTATGAAAACATAGTGGAAACTGAACATGTTGAAGATGACTGTTTGTCGTTGTGTTTTCCTTCATTTGAGTGGTTAAAAAAGGGACTTAAAATTTCTAATGACAAACAAAAATTTGATATTGTAGATGAATGTATAAATTTCCTTGGAATTGATGATGAGCAAGAAGGGCAGTTATGCAATCAATCCCATCCTTTAGAAAAACCAGCAGTATACAATGAAGAGTTGAATAACGAAGAAGAAGATGGGGGTTCTCAAATGGATGTTTCTTTTTGTACTTTTTCAAATCCAGAAATTTTTGTCAATAAGAAATCTATTTGCTCGATCCTATTGAAGAAATGAATGATGTTTCTGATGAAGCATATAAAGAATATGAAGTTTTAAAATCAGAAATTTTAGATGAAGTTGTGGATCTCTCACCTGGACATTGTCACGTGTTTTCCTTGCATGGTTCTTTTGAAGATCAGTTTGACAACATGCAAGGGAATTTATAGTTGGGACAGCTCTCTCATGGTAAAATAATGACAAATTTTTTTGAAGGCTGTCATGTTTTTTATGATCCAATGGCAGAGTACATGGAGAATCTTGGTAGTGGTAATGTCTGGTTATATCTCTACTGTAAAGATCAATTTCTTTATTATAACTTTCTGCCATTAAGTCTGTCATCTATGTTTTTTATCAAGCATGAAGAGAAAGTTGGTTTATGGGATCATTTTCTTGAGTGGCTTCATTGGAAATCGGAAATTACTTGACTGAGCATTGATGCTTAGTAAGTAGGGTAGGTAAGTAAATATGAATAAGCTCGACATGGCGAGCATTCCATTCAGAAGCTTCCAGTTTGTTTTCAGTTTCAGTTTTAATTTTAGTTTCGGTTTTAAAGTTCAGATGTGCAGTTCAGTTGTCCTTAATTTTCAAAATGGTGACAGGTGACAGGTTGAAAGAGTGGGATTTGTTTGTAGAATCATTTTAGTTGATGGTTCAGTTCAGAACGGGTAGAGGATTTCAGAAAAAATTGGGAGCCGCCCAATGGATTTGGCACTTGGACTACGGGGGTTCTTTGCTACCTCACTGGGAGGATAACATCCCTCGTGGAGCCAGTTGTTAACACTCCATTTTTAACAGTTGATCTAAGGGCCTGACAGGAGTTCGATGAGGGTCCCATTCCCTCAAACTTCATGTGAACACCCCTTCAAAGAAGAAAACAACAGGTGTGCTGAAAGCATTGAACGGGACTCGAAATCGAAGGATGAGATTGATTGGAGGTGGATCAATGGCTCCAAACCATTTCGCGTGAGTGGACACGCTCGACCAAGGCCTCCTTTCCAGATTGCAAAATGTGTTAAAGGTCAAAAATATTGTATGGTCAAGATGAGATCTGAGTCAGATCTACGGCCTCAATCAATTTCACATGCCATACTTGTGTCAATGAAGCCACGACTTCAAATCGCGAAAGAGGGATAGAGGTCACGAAGATCAATGACCGTGATAAGAAATGGAGAGAATTATAAATAAATCAAAGTTTTATAAAGATGGCTTACAAGTTTAAGCTATAAAAGAAATATTTTATATTTTTATAAAAACAAAATTTGTTTTTATAAGAATATTAAACAAAATTCTTTATAAAACAAAAAGTGTTGGCCTAAAATCCCATCTCGCATAAATTCAAATTGGGCTGGCACACCAACCCGTCACTTTTGCAGCAAAACTAAACATTGATCAACGATCCAGATTAAAGCACTTTCATCTGACGGCTCAAATAAATTTCGCATTGTGAAGTTGCACGGAGAAATTAAATTTTCCAATTTGCGAAATGATGTTAAATGGTAGATAGGTTTTGACGGTCAGATTGGAAGGTGAGGAAAATCCACAGTGTACGATCATTTCGCATTGTGAACTTGCATGAGTTAAGTGAAATTTTCAGTCAGCGAAATTTTGTATTGGGATCAAGTTAAAACATGTGTTGTTGCAGCATCAAGTCACCCAACAAATCAATAGTGTAAAAACATTTTCTCTTAGGAGAAGTATTGCTTGATTAAAATTGCATGGATGGAAAGGAATTTTATACTGTAAGCGGTTGAGCCATTAAAGCTTACACTATAGTTTAGAATGGTGCAGAAATTAAAAAAATTTAAATCTACAAATGAAGGATTCAGCATTAAGAACATCCACACAAACACAGTATATGAATTAAAGCAGTAGAGCATGGTTTTGTTTATGGAAAATGGTTGTTTTGGTCATTATTTTAAATCAATTGTTCCCACCGAACCAAGATGATTTTCCAGAAACTAAGAGAGGTTTTTCTTCATAACACACCTATATAAAATAACCTCTCTCATTGTTTACCCAAGTTCTGTGTATTGAGAGAACCGAAGTCATCTTCAGAGAGAAAATTTTCAGATTTTGAAAGGACTGTTTTAGTCAGTTATTTCAATCAATTGTTTCCGGAAAAGAAGAAAGAATTTTCCAAAGTTGAATGAGGTTTCTCGTAAGAATAGGATCATGTTCAATAAAATCTCTTAGTTTTTACCCAAGTCATATGTTTTAGGAGAAACAAAGTGATTTTTACAGGCTATGTTTTAGGGTTTCTAAAGGACTATTTTAGACATCACATTCAAAGAATTGTTTCAACCAAATGGAGTTGAATTTCAGGAAAATGAGAGAGGTTTTTATTCCCCATAGTCCTATATACAAAAACCTCCTTCATATTTACACAGGTATCACAAGTTGAGAGAATTTAAATTATCTTCACAGGGTCCTGAAATTTACAGTTTTACTGTCTGAGTCACCAGTTTCAAAATCAGATCTTGAGGAGTTGGAGCCGAATCAGAGGAAAAGAAGACATGGGTTTTGTTGGGAACATGGCCAATGACAAAAAAATATTTCATTTTTTGTGCAGCTGTCACCATCTAGGATATGCAAGAGGGGATTTAATCCTATTTTTCTAGTAGTCTGCATTTTATTTTTGTCTTATGTGAATCATGGTGTGCAGGCCACGTCCGAAGATTGTTTGAAGATGTCCTTCCGTTGTAACAAATTCTGATTCCTGAATGTCGGCTTAGGAAGTCCAAAGCAATATAAATTTACCTCCTGAAGAAGGAGAAAGGGTTGAAACCATTGTAATATTTTGCTGTGTATGTTTTTCAAGAAAATTTTCATACAATCGCAGAGCCGAGATCGACGTTTTTCACACAAGGATTCCTGTGTCGTTCGCACTTACAGTCTGTTATTTCTTTTATTATGTGAATGTTATTCCAGTTTTCCTTTTCCATTCTATTTTTCTTTCATATCTGAGACTTAGGGTATATCATCTCGGAATTCATACTTTCTATGCTCCATCTGTTGTTTCAGGTATTCACCAAAGTTTCTTTCAAAGTTAATGTAGAATTCATTTCTCACAATGCTCTGCATTAATGGTTTGTTCATGTTCCTCCTTTTCACCAGACAAATATGAATCAACTGTGATCGAGTGGCTACCTTGCCCTTGTAATGAAAATGTTTGCATTTAAGTTCTAATTATCTTTGTTGTATATCTTGACTCCATCACCCAATGATGTTGTGTTTTGTTTCAACCAATTCCATAAGTGATTTATAGTTTCCATTTGTATATATATATCTGGCACTATCATACATTTAGTGAGAGATCCCTCTCAAAAGAGCAGAAGGCTAGTTCTCTCTTCAAAAAAAGTTTTGTTGTTACCCGGAAGCGAGCCCTTCCGCAACCTTTGGTTCAATTCTGGTGCTAACAGGATTGATGTGTCAGTCTGTGGGTTGATGTGTCAGCTCAATCAGCCCCTCAATTGACAAGTTGGCTCAGTGGAAGCTCAGTTCAGCTTCAGATCGGCATTATTGGACTCTCCTTCAGGTGCAGTGGTCTGTCTCCTTGGGATTTGTGCCCCTCCTGGGCTCGATCTCCTATTTTTTGTATAAATAAAGCTTATATCACCTCTTCCAAGCTAGTTAGAACTAGGATTGAGGTGTTGTTTCTCTTGTACTGTGTTGTTGTTTATTATTTTGGAATAAAGAAGCTTTGGAGGAAAGATCTATGGTGTAATGCTCTTCATGTGTGGATGGTGATTGTCAAATGCTTATGAGGTATAATCTATTTTATTTATCAATGCTTTCGCTGGTTAATTGTTGGCCTTGAAGGAGAGAGATCCCTCCTATTAGGGTAAGAGTTTATTCTAGTTTGATTTATGCTCTTACTATTTTCTTGTTTCAAATCTATTGGAGTTGCATGTATTTTAAGTTTAATTGCATGCTTTCCATTTATCTCTTCCAGCACCACCTATGTTTTAACCATTTGTTTGTGCAAGGATTTCTAAGTTGCAGGTGATCTCGCTTGTAGAAGAGGTTGAGCTGGTTTGCATCTTCCTCATCTTCAAGATCTTCTAAATGGAATAGTCCCTCGGTGTTCCACCAAAGCAGACTCCAAAGCCCAACATTCCTAGGCTTCCATTCATGAGTCCCCTCGCCTAAGTTAAATTACTCATCTTCTTACATTAATTTAAAATTAACCAAGATACAATTGCACAACATTCATTCCAGCACTTGCAAGCACTCTTAATTGTTTTTCGACTCCATTTTCAAGACACTGGTCAACTGTTTATTTATTTCAATCTATATGTGATTGGGTGTCATTTTCGTGCTTACTTGTGATTATCTCATCGTGTGATTTGTTGTTTACAATTGTTAAATAGAAACTCCTAAAAAACTTACTCTTTAATACCATCATCATACTAAATAATTTTGCTTTAGTAAGCTAATAGGGTCTACCCCCCTTGGCTTCGTTAGGAGTTGAGCCTAAACGGAGGAGTCAAGAACAAGGTGACAGCCTTGACTTGAGACTTCCCCCCAAGGACACACCGAGTGGCTTGAATATTTCTGCCACATAACCCAGGTGTGTGAAAGGAGGCAACAGGAACCATGGCCACTTTCCAGATCACCCTCCCTCAATGATCCAACAAAGTCCCTCAAGAGGAAGGGAGAGTATTGAATGATAAAATATCATGTATCTCTTTATAATACCTTGATGAGAGGGCATGCCTTATCCTTATTGCCATTGATATAGAAAACATGTGCCACAGACATCTATGAAAACATTTCCTCACAAAAAATTTTCTGAAAAAAGCCATCATTGGATTGTTACCCAAAAAGATTCCGCAGAATGTGTTGTGATTTTCTAGTACTAAAGATCAATTTATATGTAAGTTGTTTTTGAATTTTTTAGCTGATTCACATAGAATAGAGTATATACGTTGGTACATTTTTTTCTTCTGAAAGGTTCAGTTGATATGTTCATGACCTATTTGCGCTGAATAAAAGACATGTATAATGTGACTGGGAAAATATTTAGGTGGGTTTGCAATGATATCTATGGTTGATTAAAACTCTCATGGTTAGATTTCAAAAGCTGCAGGTGATATCATTGTGATTTTTCTGGATGAGAAAATAACTCGTATATAGAGCATCCTATTTTTTTCGTAAGTGCTTCGAGAAACACACCCGAGGGGTTGCACCCCACATAACAAACTTCCTTTGGATTAGGTACTAGGTGAGTAGTCATTTTGTCAAAATGGTGAGGGATTTCTCATCCATTTGAGAGCCATGCCATTAGGGTGAGAGATGAGACAGATTATCATGAAAATGAAAGCCTGGTGGATGGCTTAATACTATGTTGACCTCATAAGTGAACCAATCTTGTTGGCAAGATTGCTCGATTTTAGATATTTTCTATGGATTTACCATGATCGGTATTGACTAGTGGAAAATCCACATTTCAATGTCTACTGAGATTTTAAACTGAGTTATGAAAGTCTGTGTTGACTAGTCGAAGTCCATAATAGAGTCATAGACTGATTATCAAGATCTTAAATTGGATTTTTCATGATTGACATCGACTAATAGAATTCCATAATGGTCTCTATGCTGAGTTTCTAAGCTCAATTTGTAATGGTTTGGATCAAATAATTAAAATCTGTAATAGGTTGTTTGCGCAATTCATAAGCTGAATTTGTCATATAGTAGCTTGCCTTGTCAAAATTCATGATAGATCTGTTGAGAACGAAATCTGAATTTATGCCATTGTTGGCATTGGCTAGTTGAAATCCATAATATATAATTACTGAGGTCTTAAGTTCAACATATGATGGTCGCTGGTGAGCCGTGTTTGATTCCTTTGCAGAGTATTTTGTTTTCGGGATAACTAAATTTATAATGATGAGCATGCACTAAATTAAGTATGCATTTTTAAATTGCTTTTAAAATACATAACTGAATGCATCTTGTTGGTATGATTACATTGATCAGATATCCCGAGGCCAGAAGCTTGAGAATCAACTATTGATAGCTATGAGGCAACGGATTCTGGAACATGTTTGGAAATTAGACAATTTTGTCTTGACACTTATTCCTAACTATGACATCAGAAAAGCTCAGTTCCTTCACTAGAATTATTAGTATGTTCCCAAGTTTTTCATCATTGTGTGTCAAGCGTTCAGCCTTCTCATACAAATTTCCAGTGTAACTGTTGGAAGAAGTGTTATCCCATGACGACTCATTCAAGAGCTATTATATTTCTTGCTTATACTATTGTTTCATGCACATTCATATAAGTTTAAAGGGATTATCAATTACATTGATTTATCCTAATTGGCAGCGGTAAGAATTGCTTGTACAACCACACAAGTGACTTTTCACAACTTATTAATAACTTTGAAGTCTAATTGCATTTCCCCATTAAGTGATTATCTAGATGCCAATGTGGATATGGTGTTCAAGGATTCTCTGCAATGGTTAGGCTTGTATGTCATGTGGATTCCATTTTAAGGATACAAGCTGGTGCTTAGCTGTCTTCATTCTACCAAGTTTTAACACTCAGAATAAGAGGATTGTAGTCATTTGCATATTGAAATAAGCAATTTTTTGACACATGACTGTTTTCTAAACAAAATCTTCTCTCTCTCTCTCTCTCTCAGTGATTACAAACCCCTAAATGAATTCAATACTAATTCCCACTCGAATTAACAAGTTGAGAGGACCTAAATGAATATAATGTAGATATATCAAATGGCCTTTATGTCTGGGAACATTGCTCAAGTCTCTATGCAACTTTGTTTTTCCAAATGGAATTTGATAAATCTCCTTTGTCTTGAAAATCTCTTGTTTGCTGGGCATTTCAGATGACTGATATTTGTAGTAAATATTATTCAAGTTGGATGGTGAATATATTACATCAAAGTATTGGATTGCCATTTATTTACAATAGTTGTTGCCAACTCTAGTTTTGTCAAATGTAACCAATAACCTACGACTATTTTCACACTATAGGTGTGGGCATGAATTCTGCTATGCATGTGGAGCTGAGTATAGGAATAAGCAACAAACATGCCAATGTTTGTATTGGGATGAGCACAACATAATTAATCATTTAGAACCAAATGAAGCTCTGGTGGAGGATTTTGAAAAAAATAGAATTCTTTCAGATTCTTAAAACCATATCTCATCTGCTGATGCAAAAAGCCTATATTGGGGGTGGGCTTAGGTGAAGGAATTTTGAGTATAGATTGGGGCAGGGGGTTTTTTCCCCCAACCATGATATAATCTTTAATTTCAATACACCAATGAATTTATCTAATCACACCAAGTGTCAATTCAAGCATGCAGCTGTGAAATGGGAGTTAACACCCTGACAGACTCTTGTACCTCCTCATTCATTCCTGCCACCAATCAAATTTATTATATCTTCAAAGATAAGATGGGTGGTCCCTTGTGGTTTAAGGGATATTTTATAAGAGTTTTGGATATCTGTTCTAGCTACCTCTTTGACATTAGAATTCATTTCCCTTGCTGGTACTAGTAGCTCTGTCAGGTCTTTCGTGATCAAATTGTTTGTAGAAAGCATTTGGAAATTTTGTGTCATGTAAAGTGAAGTCTATAGAGGAACTCATTTGGGTTGGAGTTGAATCTGAAGCACACATGTCTAGCTATCACTGCCACTCTGAGAATTGTGTCATGTGTGAATGAACAGAGGTTCAAAGAGGAATTCTAAGGTGTGAACGCCAAATAATAGAAGCTCTAGGTGAAATGGGAAAGTTGACAAGAAGAAGAGAATATAAGGCAACAGTGGAAGCCGCAGTTCAGGATCTGGCCATTTGAATGTCTGCATTCAGAGAAAGGGAGCAAAATTGTATAGTTTTCATGGACAATACCAAGACAAAATTTGAGGAACTGGAAGCTACAATGGGTTCTTTGCACCCATTGGTTTCTAGAATTTCATAGTATCTTCAACTTCCCTAGGGAAAAAGAGGAAGCCAAAGTCTTGCAATGTCCATGAAAATCAGTTCTGAAATTTGAAGTGGGAACAGCTAGCACAACAGATTTAGATGATGCGGTTATAAGCCCAGCTGAGCAGGTGTTGAATTTCCAGGATAGTCCTAGCCCATGGTGACCCAAATTTGGAGATCTTATGACATCTAATGCCAACATAACTGTTGTCTAAACCATAAATTAAACCCTATCTGAAGTACAAATCGTTGATTGTTGGTATTGAATATGGTTGATCTTGGTCTAGTGTTTTTACAACAAAATTTAGAGAAAAGATGCACCTTGGGTAAAATTTGAACCAAAACAACAGATTTTTTTATTGTTGTTTAGTTAGTGTCAGCATACCAACAGTCAGGGTCCAAAATTATTGGTTTTTTGTTTTAGTTAATCATGGACAAATAGGAATTGGTCATAAGTGCAAAATCAATTATTGTAGATTGTCATGGTAGTTTTACAACCACCAAAGTTGTTCAAGGTGCACCATCATTGGACTTGGTCTAGAATCATTGGTGGGGGTTCACTGTAGGATAAGGAATTATATTAGAGAATATATAGTATATTATCTCTTCTATTATTTTACATCATTGATTTCACTCTGCTATTTTTGAAGTGTTTCTCTATTAGTTTTAAGGATATATTTTCATTCATCTTTAACATAGTGAGTGGAACGAGTTAGATGGAGATTGATTCTTGAATTAGATTGTCTTTTTTTTGAAAACCTTGGTAAATCAAGTTATCATAAAATGTATTTTGGCAAAGGTTAGGATATGATGCATCTAGCATTGTACCATAAGATGGCTTCTTTATTTTTTGGTGATGAACCTTGGTAGAATAAGGTATAAAAGTGTGTTTTAGCGGAAGTTTAGAATGTGATTCATCCAACATTGTTCCATACATGGTTTGGTTTCTTTGTTCCTTAGGGCGTTCTTCATGGAAGTGCATGCAGCCCACTAATAGAGCAGCTCCTCAGCTGTAGTTGAGTGATAAGTTCTGGGTTTGATACTTACGCTTTCCAGTTTTGGATTTCACCAGGTAGTTTTAAACCCCACTGTCTATTGTGTAAGCTATTGACCAAGCCATGCTTCACTAATGGAATCTAATAAGCACTTGTTTTGACTTGGGTTTTACGAGCTCGAAATGAAAACACTGATGTAAGAATCAAAATCTATGCCTGCTTCCTCGAAAACAATGTTGAATTTTAATTGATCTCAAAGTGGACAACTATGTTGTATGCCCATTTGATATAATTTATATTTACTGAAAGGCTTGGCATATTTGACTCGTGGATTTTGTTATTCGGTACTTTTATTTGTGTGATATTTCCTGCAGCTCATATGTGTTTTCTTTCTGCGTTTTAAAACTTTTTTACCTAGATTTTCTTAGGACTGTGCTTTTCTATATATATCACATTGGCTTAAAGATGGTTACTTATTGTGGCACTAAATAATATACCTTTAGCATGATAAACATGTACGCCAGCAATGTACAATTGATGCATTTTCCATGGAGTAGTTTGTGACGATATAGATAGAATAAACTATTGTAGTCACAATGATTGGTTGATGGATCGGGTGTTATTGATAATTAGTTGCAGATGCTTGTGTTTGTTAGTGGCATTTTGAATGCTTTCAAGCTAAAATTTGCACATTAATTATGGAAGTTTTATTTTGGTAGGTAAAAATGGGTACTTTAAATTTCAGATGCAAAGTAAGTTGATAAAATTGGATGGCCATTCCCTGTACTTGAATGCTCTTACATTATGGTCTTAAAAGAAATATCATTGAATTTTCAGTCCATTTATTCCCATCTTATTAATTTTTTCTGGTTGTCACAGTAGGTAAGTCATGGTGAAGCATAACAATGTTGTGCCTAATGGGAATTTTGAGAAACATTGGAAAAATTATGTGAAGACATGGTTTAATGAGCCTACACACAAGCAAAGGAGACGTATTGGTAATGACACAGAACATGCTTATTTGCCTTTTTTCAAAATGTTGTTGATTATGAAGATTATAGTTTGTTCAACATGGTAATTGTCTCTTCAATAGTTATTTCTTACATGTGTTTTTTACCATCTTGTGCATCCCATCAAAAAAAGGCCGTAAAGATCTTTCCATGCCCCACTGCTAGTCCCCTTCGACCAATTGTACATGGACAAACCCAAAAATACAACATGAAAGTTCATGTAGGGAGAGGATTTTCACTTGAAGATCTTAAGATGAGATTATAGTTTCAGTATTTGATTGTATTGTAAATAGATTAAAAGTTTTTGTTTTATTTTAACATCTTCTTTGTTAAGCTTTCTAGAGGAAGTTGTACTTGTTTGATTAGACACTATATAGTATAATATCTCTTCTATTATTTTACATCATTGATTTCACTCTGTTATTTTTGAAGTGTTTCTCTATTAGTTTTAAGGATATATTTTCATTCATCTTTAACATAATGAGTGGAATGAGTTAGATGAGGATTGCTTCTTGAATTAGATTGTCTTTTTTTTTGACAACCTTGGTAAAGTAAGTTATCATAAAATGTATTTTGGCAAAGGTTAGGGTATGATGCATCCAACATTGTACCATAAGATGGCTTCTTTCTTTTTTGGTGATGAACCTTCGTAGAATAAGGTATAAAAGTGTGTTTTGCCGAAAGTTTAGAATGTGATGCATCCAACATTATGCCATACATGGTTTGGTTTCTTTGTTCCTGTTATTGAACAATTTTCTTTTTATATGGATAGTTATTATTGTTTGTTTCTAAAGTGAGATGTTAACATTTTTTAAGTTCTGCAGGTTTGTTTTCTATCTTTTACTTTACGCCCTTTTCATTTTTTATTTTTACATTTACGTTGTCATAAGTTTGCATTGAGGACAATTTACTTTGCTCAGTTATGTAAAAGGATCCATTCTAGCAATATTATTGCATTGTCTTAATTAGGAAGGCATTGTGAGGGTATTGTCATGTGAACATATATGCCTTCTTTAGTCAAATGCTGATTTACATGGGAAGTATCTCAAGTGAAGGTATTAGGAATTAACTACTTCACAAGTTCTGGTCAAGAAAACTTACAATATCAGAAATAATTTGCTAAGTTTTCTATCATTTTGTTCTTGTTTGTTTGCCAAATATAGATTTGGTTAAGGTTTTATAAATTGGCCATGGAATGTGCAAATTTGGTTGTTTTCTTAGAGGATATAATAAATATACACCAACAACTATCTTTTTTTGGTCTTTTTGAAGAGAAATTTATGGAATTTAAAATCTGTATAATCTCATTATGTGATGTGAAGTATAGTTGATTCTCCAAATATATTTTCAAGTGTATTCCCAAGAAACATACACCACTTGTGGCTAAATATGGTTTTTTGTAAGCAATATAGAGCCTTCTATTCTATTAGTATACAGTAAAGGTACACAATTGAGCTCTTAGGTGCTCATCCCGAAGGAAAACAGAGTGATCCATAGGTTTTATTATTATTATTATTGGATCATCATTTTCTTAGGAATGGTTTATGTAACTAGCATATTCCAGTGTTAACACACTGGACTTGTTTTACAGGAAGCAAGCATTCCCAAGAAATTGGCATCGAAAATAGGTATTGTTGTCTATCATCATCCCAGAAATCGCTCTCTAGAGAGACTTCAAGCTAATGTTCAGATACTAAAAACATACAAAGCGAAGTTGGTTGTCTTCCCAAGAACTGCTCACAAGTTAAAGGTAGGATTCTTGCTTTGAATTATTGATGTCTTCTAGAGCAGCAAGCAACCTTATTGAGAAAAACTGCAAAACCACTACATATAGCAACAACACTCTTGTAGTCAAAGAATGATCATAGGAAAGGGATGATGCCCATTTTGCAGTTGTGCACATTTTGCAATTACTTTTTGAAGAAGCATTAGACTGGAGAAAGGGAAATTCATTGAAGGTTAATTTCTTTGTTAAAAAATGAAAACAATTTGATTATGGAGTCCACCTTTTGCAATTAAGACTTTTATTGCTTTCTGTGATGTTCTATGTTTGCAATAATGGCCTTAGTGGTAGTTGTTGCTGTCACTTTATGCATAATTTTGTGCTATTACTAAAATCAGGAATTATAACTTTTTCCCCCCTATTCACTTCCTTGATTTAGTTTTCTATTGATCGGGACTACCAATATGGAAAATCACTGCATATGACAAATACAAGATATTAAATAATAACGATACATGAAGTGCGGAAAATCCATAGAATTTGTTTCACGCATCAACTGCTATTGTAATGATGAGTACTTCCTTAAGGACTAGAATACTTGTCCTTTGTTACCAATAACAAGAGATCGCCAATTTTTGAGTATGATTAAAAATTCACAGTAAATACATTAAGTGGATTTTGGAAACTTAAAGACAGCAGCAGAAAACAATGTCACCAATAACTAAGAACTAGACTACTAGCGTCGAGCTTACTATACTGGCGACGAACAACTTCGTCGCTAGTACGGCAAGTTCGTCGAATTTTTTTTTTAAATCGCTTTCCATCGCTATAGCAATGAACACTTCGTCACTACACCAACGAAGTTTCATCGTACAAAACTTTGTTTTTTTTTTTTAAATTTGCTTGTCATTGCTATAGCGACGAACACTTCGTCGCTACACCAACTAAGTTTCGTCGTAAAAACTTTGTTTTTTTTTTTAAATTTTCTTGTCGTCTCTATAGTGACGAACACTTCATCGCTACACCAAGTAAATTTCATCGCAAAAACATTGTTTTAAAAAAAAAAATCTTCTTATTGCTATAGTGACGACCAGTCAATCCTTCGTCGGTAAATTATTGTTGCAATATCGACGAAACTCCATCGCAGTAGTAGCCTTCCTTTTGTCGCAATTGCAACGAATGGCATTCATGACAATTGCAACAAAATGTGGAAAGTGTTGCTATAGCGATGAAAGTTTTTCCATGAAAAGAAGGGGCCATTTTCTTCGCTATAGCAACACACAATTGTTGCAATAGCAATGCAAGTCTGTGGGAAAAATGTCCACATGTACTAGTGCTAAAATGTAGCGATTAGTCTAGGAGGTGCCTAAACTCATGCATGCAAGTTCAGACAATGGCGGTTAGCATATAGCAGTGTTCCCCACACTCTAGGAACTGGTACAATGACACTTCATCCCTACACCAACGAAGTTTCGTCGCAAAAAACTTTGTTTTTTTTTTTTAAATTTTCTTGTCGTCTCTATAGCAATGAACAGTTTGTCGCTACACCAATGAAGTTTTGTCGCAAAAACTTTGTTTTTTTCAAAAAGAAATTTCTTGTCGTCGCTATAGTGAGGAACACTTTGTCTCTACACAAAGTAAGTTTCGTCGCAAAAACTTTGTTTTTTTTTTAAATTTGCTTGTTGTCGCTATTCGTCGCAAAAACTTTGTTTTTTTTTTTAAATTTGCTTGTTGTCGCTATAGCGACAACCAGTCAAGCCTTCGTTGGTAAATTATCATCACATTAGTAGCCATCCTTTTGTCAAAATTGCGACGAATGTCATTTGTCACAATTGCGACGAATGTCATTCGTCACAATTGCGAAAAATGTGGAAAGTGTTTCTATAGCGATGAAAGTTTTTCCACGAAAAGAAGGGGCCATTTTCATCGCTATAGCAACACACAAGTGTTGCAATAACAATGAAATTTCGTGGGAAAAATGTCCACATATACTAGTGCTAAAATGTAGGGATTAGTCTAGGAGGTGCCTAAAATCATGCATGCAAGTGCAGACAGTGGAAGTTAGCATCTAGCAGTGTTCCCCACACTCTAGTAACTAGTGCATGTGGACCCATTAGGCCAAGTGGACCCAATGGTACTAGTTGACCCAATAATTAAATAAAACTCCTAAGTTAAGATAAAATAATATAATAGACATTTTGGTCAAGGGAGGATAATAAATCCTAACAAACCTTGTCATGTAATTCCAAAAATAACATAGATCATTACATAATCCAAACACCACGTAAATCCCACCCATCTTGCTCAATTTCTTCTATTGACTATCACCTCACTGCTAATAGTTGTCATAATGAATAGAGAACCTTAGAGGTTATTATATAAAATGGAGTATGTCATTGGCATGCTAGCTTACTTATTGTTTCCATGTATTAGAGCAAAATGGCTTTGAGACATTGTGCTAAATCTTTAGGTTTTGTAGACAGAGTTGGACTCAAAGGCTTTGGTGAATCCTTTTTTGTTGACCACTCATGAAATTCCTGGAAATTTTAAAGCATAAAGGGTTGGTTACTTTCAAAAGTAGCTTTAGATAGCTTAGCTATGCAAAATTCATAGGCTTATTCTCATGTGTTGCTTGATCCTCTTTGGCACACTTTGGAGAATCCCATTATACTATCCTTGTAATAGGTTTAGCATCACCAATACCCACAAAATCCAAACTTGTAGAAGTGATAGTAGTTCAAAATACCTTCGAAGAATCCAAGGACCCCAAACAGGTTAAAATAACAGAACATGGGCTTCAAATTATAATGAATTTGAACTAATAAGATTCCTTCGAAAGAAGGAATTCCCAATTATGGACACCAAATGTGCATAGTATGGTAAAACAAAGATCAAATGAAAGCTTGGGACAAGGTACGATGATATGAGGAAACCCTACAAATTCACCCCTTACCATTTTCACTATCCATTTTCTCATATAAAGGATAGCTCCATTAAAGGTAGTGATCTCTCTTGTATTCTCCCCATTCTTTCGACACACCATGAAGTTTCTTTTCTTCTAGTAAAATATTTGAAGAAATTTTGAGAGTGTTTTTCATGGTTATCACATACTCTTGAAACTGTACAAGACTTTGTAGACTTTGGTGTTGGTTTTGTTTGAGATTTTCTAGGTTTTTCATATCCTTTTCGACATATGCCAAAAAACATGAGTCCTTGATGAGGGATATAGGATTTGTATGAGATATTTGAATCCTTGAACTACAAGTTTTTTCCTTCTCTTCCATTCATTTATGAAGAACTTTATGAATATTGGGCCTTTCACTTGGAAAATAGTTTAAGTTTTCGTTGCTGGAATTGGCTCTAGTTGCGATATAATAATGTACAAAATCCAGAGACTCTACAAGTCTTCTATATGTATTTCTATCATTTATCCACTTATTTTGGGATTGGAAAGAACTTGGAAACTCACGACTCTACCACAATTTAATAATATCATTTCAAAACATCCCAATATTTTACCTATGTCAATCAACACATATATATTTCATATCTTCATTCTTGAAGGTATCATAATATCCAATGCCACCATCCTGCTTACAACCCTCTTTACAAATTCTCCTTCCTCTATAGAATTGGTGACACTTGAAGGATTTAAATATTTTTGGAGGAACATGGCATGAGAAGAAGGGACATGACCTGTTAGAGGAGAGACCATTACAATTGAATTTCCAATCAAGAATCTTGAAGCAGGTACTATTGAATAGATGAAAAACATCCCTTCATCAATCCTACAAAATTTTAATCGGATGGAGAAAGAAGACCCTGGTATGTTCCTTTTTGAATTTGATGTTCTTACCAGAAGTTATGCTTATATATCGAATGATAGAAAATGAAATTATTTACTACCGTGCTGAAGAAGGCACTCCACTGGTTCATGGGGCTAGGTGGAGACAAAATTTATACATGGGAATAAATGAAGACACAATTCCTACAAAAATATCAAGACTACCGCAAGGAAAAATATCGAAAGTAATCCAACTTCAAGATGACACACAAAAACAATGGGAATATGGAAGATTATGTAGAATGGTTTCAATATAACTTGCAGCAATCAAGAATAAATAGACATTTGGATGATGAAACCATGGAAATTATTTTACTGTAAGGGACCAAGGAAGAGCGCATGAACATTCTAAATTTTATGGGGTCTGGAGATGTATCCCATCTCAAATACAATGATATTTGTGACCTTTGTAAAATATTTTCATGAGGAACCTCCAAACCAGGAAAAGGGAAAAGGGACATAATGACTAGATCTGCTAGAATACCTAGAGGAGGAGTCACACCAGAAGAAATTGATAATATTTGGAAGACATTAAAATCAATATAATCATATCCTTAAGTTCACACATGGAAATAATGAAGATCAAGAAGAAGTGGGAATAGTTAGAATTATCTGTCTTTATTCTGCCCCAAATGCAAAAGGAGGCATCCTTTAAAGAATTTATTGTTGGATAAACTTGATATTTGTGAAATTTCCAAATTGGAGCATCCCACTAGTTATTGCCCTTCTCTACCATGATTGAAAGCAGATTACTAAGAAACTAATGAAAAACGTAAGCAAGTTTTCCTTATTACTAAAATGGGACCATGGAATCCTCGTCCTCCAAGTATGTTCGTAGAATTCTTGCAGTCTTATAATCCTTATTGGAATAACTCACAAATGCAACATCCATCTCAATCTTGGTACCCTCTTATGCCTCAACTACAATGGGTGGCCCCACCACCTTCAAATTACTCATTGTAGAAGGGGTGGAGGATTTCTTCCTTTGTAAATCATCAAGAAAATCCTCCACAATTTCTCCCACAACCACAAATGTTTCCTTTGCAATTTCCCTCACAACAACAAATCCAATTTCTTACAAATAATCCACCTCCACGACCACTACTTATTTCACAACCTACAAATAACTAAAATAATGAAACAACACAAGATACTTATGTTTATGAATGAGCTAGATTTCCCACTTATTCCATTTCCTCCATAGACTTCTATGGTATTCACTTACGATTAGGGTGACCCTCAATAATAAGACTTCTTCATTGGTTGTATCTGAGGAACATGAAGAAGAATAAGTCCTACCACCCATAATAAATCAGTCCCAATATCACCCCACTAACCAGGCACATATTCCTCCTCGACCTTCCACTCAACCACAACCTACACAAAACACACAACCACCCCCTTACCTAGAGATGATGAATTTAGACACACTTCTTACTCATCTTGAGTTTGACTTTCTAGGATAATTGAGGAATTCATATGTGAGAATCCCATTATTTCAGGCCATAATATATGCTCCCATTATTCCAAAGTTGTTAGGGAGTTATGCTTACTAAAATTAGGTAGGAAGAGAAAATATCCCCAAACTGTTGATGTGATTGGTCAACTAAAAAATTTAATGCTAGTAAATTTTTTTATTGATAAATACATAGATGAGAAGGTAGTCCCATAATGAATGTTCATATCAATAATGTCCTCATTCCCAACACTATAACCAATTTAGGTGCTGCAACCAATGTGATGACAAAAGATACCATGGAAATGCTTGGATTGTTTGATCTACATGGGACTCCCATTTTTTGCAGTTAGTTTATTGGTCCGTAGTGAAACTAAAGGGAATTTTAGAAGATGTAATAATTTATATAGGATCCTAGGAATACTGATCATATTTCATGGTTTTTCAGAACAAGTCCAATTTTGGGGGTTTCCCCTTGATTCTAGGAATACCATGGTTGGCCACAACCAATGCCTACATTGGCTACATATCTAAAAATGTGACTGTTTCTCATGGTAGTTCTACTAAGAAACTTACACTTTATCCCCCCCGCTAATCCTAGTACAAACAAGAAATAATAATGTGGGTGGAAGAATAAGATGATGACGATGATATAATACCCATCAATTGCTTACAATAAATCAATATCTCTCTGCAAAAAATAGATCGAGGACGAGATGATAAATGATTTCATTGCTAATTCTTACTCCTTACAATCGACTTCTCATATTTTCAACCATATTTTTTATCCCACCACTCAAGAAAATGATTCCTTGGATGACTCCTCCACAACAATAGACATCATACCCCTCCCTCCTAGCAATGTGAATAAATCCACCATCATACCCATGGAAATTAGCTTAGGGAGAACATTGAATATTATGCATTCTCAACTTCACAAACAAAGCATCTAATGACTTTGTTGTAAACCCATATTGATGCATTCACTTGGGATTATACAGATATGAAGGGGTTTACTCATGAGTTATGCACTCATAACATATATAAATAATGACTCACGAACTATCCAGTTTCCACAATGAAGAATGAATATTGCTTTGTGCGAAATAGTCAAAGATGAGTTGCATAAATTACTCACTATGAAAATTTCATATATGCTATTTTTAACAGCCAATGGTTGTTACCGCTTGTGATTGTCTCCCCAAAATTGGGAAATGGTGAATTTGTGTCGATTACATGGAAATCAACAAAGCCATCTATGAGGATCATTCCCCCCTACCTTTAATTAATCAGGTCCTTGACACATTAGAAAGAAATAAGTACTTCTCCTTTCTCGATGGGCTTAGCATATATAACAAAATAAAATTACCCATGAGGGCCAAGACAAGACAAATTTAATCTTCCCTTGAAGAACATTTGGTTACTGAGTACTCCCCATTGGACTTTGCAACACACCCATTATTTTTTAGTGGGTAGTCCTTGGTATATTTATAGACCTTGTTAATGATTGTGTAGAAGTGTACTTGGACTAATTCACAATATATGGTGATACCTTTGACGAAGAATTAACCAACTTGGGGAAGGTACTTAAGAGTTGTAAAGAGACAAACTTATCTCTTAGTAAAAAAAAACATTTTTGGGAAACTCATTGAAGGGATTTCTTTGGGAATCACATTTCTCCTATAGGTATTCAAGTAGATATGGAATCTTTTTTGGTAATAACTAACCCTCCTGTCCCAAAAATGAAAAAAGAGGTACACTATTTCTTAGTAAATGTTGGTTATTATATACACTTTGTTGGAAATTTTACGAGAATAACATCTCCTATATTTTCATTGATTTCTAAGTATACATAATTCACTTGGATTGAATAGTGTCAAATTGCTTTTACAACTTTAAAAGAGAAATTATGTACAACACCAGACTTAAGGGGGAAAAGTTTGTCCTTGCCATTCTACATAACTATTGATGCCTCAGACATCGCCATTGGAGCAGTCCTCCAACAATAAGAAGAACAAATACCTTATGCGATATATTTCATCATTAGGAACTTGGATCATGCGCAGCTAAATTAGACAGTAAATTGTAATAGAACATAAATGTCTTGTTGTTGTCTTTTCTATAAATAAGTTTCACAATTATATAATAGGTTATACCGTTCTTTTTCACATTGATCACTCTATTATTCGTTACTTAATGAACAAACCTATCACTAATTCTAGAGTGACTAGGTGGTTGTTGCTATTATAGGAATTTGACATAACCATCCTTGACAAGCCTGAGATGGATAATGTTGTTTTTGATTTCCTATCTAGGATTAGCATTAATGGAGACACACTTCCTGTTGAAAATGTTTTTCTTGATAGACATATTTTTGCAATATCTACTAACACCCCATGGTTTGCATACATTTCTAATTAATTGGTTGTTGTAAAACTTCCAATGCACCTGTCACCAAACTAATGATAACACATCATAAAGAAGAGTAGTCAATATTTTTGGATTTAAGGATACCACTTTTACATGCGACCAAGGCTTCTGATCCAATGCTCTATCAGAAGGGATGATATTTTTCATATCCTGTGAGTTTTCCACAATGGTCCTTGTAGAGGGAACTTCACCGAAAAAAAGACTACTTATAAGGGATTACATCTTGGGTATTATTGGCCCATTATTTTTTTATATTCCAAAGAATATGTGAAGAGTTATGATAGTTTCTAAATAATAGGACAACCTACCAAATCAAATGAAATGCCACTCTAGACTCAACTTATGGTGGATCCTTTTGAAAAATGGGTTGTGGACTTCGTAGGGCCTATTAATCCTCCTTTAAGACAATAGTCATATTTCATATATGAGAATATATTTGTCTTATTTGGGATTCCACAATAGTTTGTTATAGATGGAAGAGCATAACTCACCTCCAAGCATGTTCAAAAAATCACAGAGAATTATCAAATCAAGCATAGAGTAAGCTCACCATACCATCAGTTGGAAAAGGGACAAGTGGAAGGAACCTAAATTTTTTTGGAATCCACATAAACCAAGACTATACAATTACATATTAGGGATTGGGATAATATACTTCTATATTTTCTTGGATTACCATACTACATGGAGAAACACAACAGGTTTCATCCCTTACGAGTTTTTATATGGTAAACATGTTACCCTTCCTATCGAAATGTAAATAAAGATACTGAGAACTGCACTACAACCAGGGATGGACCTATCCAGGGCACATCAAAACCACTAGAATCAAATCAATGAGTTATATGAATAATGTTGTTGTTGAGGGAAATTTCTACCTTATGACCTAAGGGTCTCGGGTCACCAACATACCAAAATCAAACTTGCAGACATTCAACCATATCGAAATTTAAGAGAGAAATAGGGCACAAAGTTAGTGTACCTTGTCTATAAAGTATGGTCCTAGCTTTCTCTTCAATTCAAATATTCCAATAGCTCCAAGGGATCTTCACACCTGCAAAAGAGATAGACACCTTCCTGCAAAAGCTTAGATGTTATATAGAAGATTAATGAAATATTGTGATTGCATCAACACAACAATATAATTCATGAATCATAACACATAAGAATATTAGTGAACCAATTTGGAAGAAAATATCTCTTTATTGATAATTAGTGATGAAAGATACAACCCATATCTGATACAAGTCCTCCTCTGCTAGCCAAGGAACTGAGTTCTACTGCTCCAAATATCCAAAGTCATTCCTCCAACATAACCTTGCTCTCTTAAGATATATCTTTGGCCTCAACCCATACCCTCTATTTATACTTGATGAATAAGAGGAGTTATGAAGGTTGAGATGGTTAGGGAAGTTGGGAGTGTTATGATTATGGGGCCAACTATGCCTAACTAATCATGTTTATATTTTTTAATATTTGGCTTAGGGTGTCGTGGGTCTTAATATAGGCAAGTCACAAGTGAACCACGACTTTTATAAAGGAATCCCACGAATGAAAAGTGCAATGATGTAATCATGGGTTGTATATATGGCTACCCACGAATGGATCGCGGGATGTTGTGTCAATAGTCCCGATTTCATCTCAAGCTATTTATAAAACATGGACAAGGCTGGAAGGATGAAGCTGTATCAAGGCACATGTTTGTCTATAGGTTTTGGGATACTTCAATCCATTGTGTCCTTTTCTGTACCGATGGATTGAGTACCGGTACTCGGATGGAGAACTACCATTTCATGAGATAATAGATGCCCCCAATGTATGAGGTTAGATGGAAATGATGGTAGAAATACATTACAATCTTTATTCTTGGAGAACTCAGTTACTAAGGCTGCAGGGACGTACTTGAAATAGACAGACTAAAGTCATGTAGAAGATCATTTATGAGGATGCCATGTTCAAAAAAGTGGAGCACCAGCTCCTTTACAATCTTTTGATTACATCATATAGTACGTCAAACAAGGCCACGTATGTATTACGATGGAAATATGGAAATAGTGTTACAGAACATAACACCATCTTGTGAAACCTAGGTTATAGAGATTGTAACCTAAGGTATTCATCCAAATCCATAGTAACTAGTACAATTAAAACCATGTGAATATATGAGTTTAAGTCAAACATAGAAGGAATTCATCATAATGTCAATAAATGGGTGATGATAACAACTGAAGCAAAGGAGTTCACCAATATGATAGTGAATCCTAATGTACCATCTTCAGAACTCTAGGTATTCATCTTCAGGAGATGCTGATGAGAATTCATAGTGTGGGGATGAAGGAAATGAATCCTTCAACATATCACAAGAGTAACTGGAAGACTGGATGAGGGAAAGTAGACACAAGGAATTCTCAAAAATGAAAGTGATGGGAATCAGGATGACCAGATAGAGGTAAAAATACTTGAGCAGTGAGCATGACACCGAGATGACCCAAGGCATCTTTAGACTTTCAGATAGGACAACTCGACTTATTTGTCATGTAGGAGACATGATTACATTCTCCATGTATAAAGGACAAGTGGAGGAGTAAAAAATTGAAGTAATAGATGAACTGGAAGTGGAAAACTGAGAGATGAATATCAGGAAGTTTAAAGAGTGCTTTGTTCAAGGATGACATGCTTCCACTGCTTATACCCAAAAAGTGAAATTCTTCCTTCCCTTTCTTGTTAATTCTTAACGAGTCCAAGAAAGTTAACTCAAGTCTCTCTTCATTTTTGACAAGCTTGAAGAGGAGAGAGAATAATGCTTGATATGTCACTAATTCATGGATTTTACGAGCTCGAATTAGTAGATGCTCGTTAGTGTTTTAATAGTTTTGAGAGTATGAAAACTCCAAAGAAGACTCTAGGGGGGTGATTTTTCGTACAATTTAGTCTCTTGAGGCCAGAAAAGTATAAAAAAATCCACAGAAGAACTCTCTCAGATTCTGAAGAACTAAGGTATACCTTTTTTGTACTTAGTTGAAAAGGTCCGAAAAAGGGGTAAACTATCACCAGACCGACACACCTTCAAAAGAAGCATATATCCTGAGTTTAACAAGTGTGAAGGAAGGCAAGATCACTCGAAAATTTCCATTTGTTTACGAGAAATGAGACTTACAACAATAAACTCGATGTTTTGTTTTTTAGGGTTTAGCGAGCATAAAAAAGATATAAAGTACGCTCATAATATTTTTCATGTTTGGGTCCAGAGCATGAAAAAGAGAAAACTAAGCTCATACCGGGAGTTCATTTTCCGTCAGTTTAGTTCTTCAGGTCGAGAAAAGAGATAACCCTACATGTGAAGGTACTCTTCTCAATTCTGAATAAAAGAGAGTGTTCGTTTCTCATAAATAATCTACATGGTATGAGAAAGAGATAACCTACCACCAATGTAGATGATCGTTAAATTTACCTTAATGAGTCTGAACGAACAAGTTTACTCGGTTGTCTAGTCTGTTTTTCAAGGAGTTAAACCAGGGCTTAAAGATAACTCCATAAGGGCAAGAAGCCTTATAATCAGGTGTAGTTTGGTAAAAAGATGCAAAATGAGACTCATTGTTTCATGAAAAAGAAACTACAAAGGTTCTTGCAACCTACCTCAATTGCGGCATGGGTAACAAAAAGACAAGTAAATGTTCTAAACTAGGGCTACCCATGTAAAGGAGGTCCTATCAACAGAAGAACAATGATGTGTACAAAGTAAAAAGTGGTTATACACCATATTCCATGGATGAAATGAGATGCCAGGGTTTAATGAAGGATGAGGCATGAGTGTAAATTATGCAGCAGACACCAAATCCTACCCTATATGAGACAAAAATCAACTTCTGGATCATCCAGGATATGTTACAGCTAGAAAAACCACATGGCATTAGTTCCAAAAAACAAAATTGACTTTAAACTATACAAAGTGGGTAAATTTTTAAATTTTTTACTATAAATATTTCAAAAACCAAAAATAAAACATACCATTGAAAATTTTTAACTTTATTTAACAATTTTACCTTCAAACTTTAACTGATCGGTGTGGAAAATCTGCTGGACCAAATTCAAATCCGTAAGTTGCAGGTTGGTGGTGTCTCCCTCCTCTTTCATTTGATCCATTCCAATTTTGTTTTTAATCGTGAATTAGGTGGTTTTTTTTCCAGCCCAAAAGGCATCCCAAGGTACTCGCGGGTGCCCTTCATTAGACCTGTGAGTGCGAATTTTAACCGCGGGTTGCCTGCATGCAAACCGTGAGTGATACACGCTGTGTAGAAAGCACAATCGTGAATACTGCGCAACCTAAAGTTTAAAAAAAATGATAATGAAATGGATTTTTTGATGGAATCTAATGAAAGCAATGGTTCTTTGGCAGACAAAAATGGTGTTGGAATGGCGAGAACGAGAGCATGAGGACATGGATGGCAATGCCATGAGATATGCCTCAACTTTGCAAGCTTTGAAAAGATGTGGCTTATTAAAATTCTACTATACTTCGAATATGCGTTCTCAAATCCGCTTACTGGAGACACTTGTAGCCTTATGGGATCACGAGCTTGGGCTCTTTGACCTCCAAGGGGAGACCTTGGAGTTGACAGTAGATGATATTTAATTCATCATAGGAATATATCATAGGGGGAAACCTGTGAACCTGGAGGGAAAAAACTGGGGCGGTGACCCACTCAGTGTGCAAGACTACGTCAATACCCATTGTTTTCCCAGGACACAAAAATCAGGGACACAAGTCCCAATTGCACAGATTACCATATTTCCACTAAAGGTCATGGTAAGCAAAGTTTCCAAAGTTGTAGGCTCATCCACATTGCATTTAGCGTCACATAACCATATGCTTGTAGCGGTAGAGTGCATGCAGGGTGTATTGTTTGACTAGTGTTCAATATTACTCTCGATTATGAAGAAACAGTTGTCTAACTGCAGGAGGGGTTGAAAGAATAACTTTGGGTATGCTAGTATACTAGTTGTTTTCTTCTTTGAGAGGGTTCTTACCTTCAGTCCTGCAGTGAATTTACTACCATTCCCACCGTGTGAGCCTCACACGGTGGGGTGATATCTTCCTCCGACAGGGTGGCGATGGTGGTATCTGGGGCGGCTATGATGATGATTTCTAGTCATGATGGAGTAGACAGGTACCTACTGTTGAGCAGTTCCCCTATGTAGGATTAGAATTCAGGGTTGATACAAAACTATCATGTCCCAACTTTTTCATTGGGTCATAATGGCCTAATCACATTTACCATATTCATGAGAGTTTGTCAAATTGATGGTAAGGGTCAAATAATTGCCAAGGAGGAAAATTACTAGTTTCCTAGGTTGGGGGTGGAAGCTTTGGGATTTGGAATAAGGGGGACAATAAATGATGTTTTAAAATTAGAATGGATTAAATATTTAATAAATTATCTAAATAAATAAATATAAGGGAAAATCAAATTGGCAATTGATCATGAAGATACATGGAGGATGTGGGACCCACACAAGCTAGATTTTCTATGCCACATGGCATCCTCCTCTTGCAATTTCGAATCCATGGGAACAATTAATGTTCATATATGAGTTATAAGGCTAATACACTTGGCCATATGCATAATATGTCGAATTTGGAAGGAAATGTAACTTACATGGGAGAGGAAGAGTCATTTTGAAGCTAGTGAGACACTTGGACTAGATTCCCTAGCTCTATGACAACAATGATGAAGATGCTATAACACCTATGATGCAAATAAGATATAAAGGATGAAATATGAAATATATGACATGTTAGGTAGAAATAGATCATCCAAGAGGGTGCTCATGTGAGTTTGGGAATCTCAATGGGTTCCTACTCAAATTGGGGGAAGATGGAAGGCTAGGAAAGAGAGGACACATGGAAAATCTTGAGCACACACCCTAATTCGAATTGGATTGATTTCATGGATGGATTGGAAACCTTAGAAGGATAAGGATGTTTATAAAATACAAGGATCAACCAAGAGACAGGATTTTGATCATTTGAGAAATTTGCATTTGTGAATTGAGAGAGCTAGTGGATGACTAGTTTCTTGCCTTAGCCAATTTCGAGGGTGAAAGATTCCCATCCAAGTTGGTGTTTGGAGAGGACACTCAGGTTTTTCATGGAGATTTAATGGATTTTTTATTTTCATGTGTAAGCTACATGTCAGCTCGTGGTTCCTTCTAGTGCAACCCATCCTCTCAACCATTTCTAGTTTTTCTTGCATATTCTTGCTCATGGAAGGATTGCGCTTTGGGTGAGATATTATGATATTTGGGAGAGCTCATCATGGTAAATTTATGATTGTAATAATATTAATATCCTATTTTATTCATATTCATAAATTCTCATGTCGAAATACCGAATGGTTGAATGTAAAAGTAATTATTAATGATCAAACAATGGCCATTTCCCCACCATATTGATGTATGCCATTGAATGCCGATGATTTTGAGATTATCATGGTACATTTATGATTGTAATCAGTTTAATATTCTATTTTATTCATTCTCATAAATTCTCAGGTATAAATACCAAAGGGTTGTATGTAAAAGTGAATATTAATGAGCAAATAACAACCATTTCCCCACTATATTGTTGTATGCCATGGTAATGCTGATTATTTCGAATGGGAAAATGCATCGCTGATATATTTATGATTAATGAACTTCTTTTTATTATTATTAAAAGTATCATGTTCATCACTTAAGCATTTGAAGTCATATTACTCAGTTTAATTGCATCTAGAGAAGATTTGATGCCATTTCCCCAAGGGTCGAATTAGTGATTTGGTAGCTTCTTGGGAGAGGGTTATAACAACATGTATAAACTGAATAATGATGTGTCTGAGACCTTAAAAATGTACCTTAAACATCCTATTCCTCTTTTCATAAATTCAAGTGGGTTTGGGATCATTTGAGAATCCATTTCCAGCATTTACCCAAGGGGAATTGGAACCCCAATTTGCTAGTAAAGACTCCTACTTTCAACAGAATATTAAACAAGTGTGCAGAAGTAATTGGAGGGTCATAAATAATACCTGAACATAGTATTCAAGTTCTAATATCATTCATACACCTTATCAGAATAATTGGGAGCATTTTGGTCAATTTGGAGACCTAGACATCAAAACTAGTCAAAGGTCGAAATAGGAGAAAAAGTGAAAAATGGTCATTTTAATAAAATTATTAAAAAGGGAAATTACACTGGTATCAGAGCATTATCTTGGCACCTGATGTGGTATTATATTTATTAGGACAATAATTCCACCATTAGATATTGAAACACAAAATTGCTTTTGTTGAAGAGGGAAAAAAGAAGTAGGAAAAGAAGGCATTTTTTTTAGGAAACTATGACTAGGGATGAAAAGGGAAAATCATATGATAGTGAGAAGCATATAAAAATAACAAAATATATATTTGATGACATAACCAAGAACATGACCCAACCACTTATTAAAGGATTCTAATTGATGGCTAGCCAACTTAGGGGTAAGTTGGCAGAAGGGGATAGTAGAAGTTTCCATCATGGAGAGACACATAATACCATTCATTTTGAGGAATTTTATAATTGGTTGAATGAATTTAGGAAAAATAATTCAAATGTGAATTCATTAAGTAATAATCATTAATGCACAAGTATGGAGGAGACCAAGGAGCCACCAAGTTCTATGGGTGGTGAAACAGAAAAAGATTTACATTATGAGGATCGAAAGTAACTCCCAAGTGACTCTGAAAAAGATGAAGAGACATCACATGAGTATGAAGAAGTTTCTATTGAAAATATTGAAGATCATTTTGAGACACATCCTACCTTGGAAATGAAACAAAGAGAATCTATCGATGGATGCTTGAACTATGAAGGAGTACCTACTTATGGGTGCTCACACCTCTATGTTGGTGACATAGAGATCACTTTTGAAAGTGTTGCTGCAATCCAAAATTCCATTAAACATGAAAATGAAGACCTTGTAGCAGTTGAAGAAGAGACAAGATCAACTTTCCCATCACCACTTGAGCTTCATGAAGTTGGTCCAAGCAAGAAGGAAGAAGATGAAGAGGTTCATTTGCAAGAGCCTCATTTTCTTGAAGGGTCCTTAAAGATGAATGAAAAAAAGATCCAAGAGGCCCTTAGAATAATCCATGACACTCAAGCATTGATATCAAATTCTTATTGGAAAGTTTCTTCATTGGAGGAGCCATCCTTCCTTGAATACATGGAGAATATTCAAAGAGCAATGTGCAACATCAAAGATAATTTCATGTCTTTGATTTTTGATAGAAAAAAGGTCATTGATATTAGTGAATGGTTACATGAATCCTACTTGAATAATAATGAAGATATTCATATGCTCAAAATTCAAAATGAGCAACTTCTTGAGAGGTTGCAATATACTTGTCCTTCCTCCTATGTTTCAGATTTTCATATGGTAGATTTCTTGGAGGATTCTCATGACATGATGGATAATGAGAAACATGAAAAATTGCAGGATCTTGATGTGTTTCAAGATTATCTTGATGAGATCCAATCACTTGTTGTGGGGTAAGAGGAACTTGAGTTGCCTCTTGAAAATGGTTACACACTTTTTGAAGAAGTGCATGATTCCACCACCTTGAAACCAACCCATGAGGAAAGTTTTGAATTTATAAGGGAGATGCATAATCCTACCTCTATGGATCCTTCACATGATGAAAAAATTTCACTTTCTGATCATTTGGGTGAGTTGTTTCTTTATCCTACATACTACACTTCCAAATTTTGCAGCATTTATTTTTTATAGTGCCACATGAAGAGTATGGAATTTTTGTCTCTACTTATGATGATGACATGATTACATAACCATATTATTTACATTTGCAGCATCATCCTTTGTTACATTATTATTGTACACATCTACATGGGTGCACCTATGATGTTCACTTGAGTCACTTAGAGACTCATGATTTTCCTTTCTCCTTACCTAGTCTATTTGATGTTGGAGGAACTTCATCCCACACTTGGGTGTAGATATATATGGTTGAAGAACATTATTATTGGAAGAAAAATCCTCTGCTATTTCATGATGATATACATATCCATGGGTGTATTAATGAGACTTCTTTGATCCACTTGAAGTCTTCATGTTTTCTTTGCTCCTTATTTGGTTCAGATTTTGGTGGAGGTTCTTCATTCACTTCTTGGATGAAAGAACACATGGCTGATTATATTGATGCACATTATATATTTTTGGAGAAGAATAATGGGACATGGGATCCTCACCTATGTAATTGAAGTAGATTTGATTGGTCACTTGAATCTTGTACGCACTTGGCAAATGGTGGTCTACTTACTTGGAGGTATAAGCACTTTCATGATTTTTTGATGAGGCACCTTATTGATGTACATTTTTATTATGTTATGTAATTTGATGATATATATTATGTACTCATGATGTTTGGAAGAATGCATACAATAAAATGGGATCCCATAACTCTCTTTCCTAATGGTATGGGTTGGAGAGCACTCTTAATTGTTGGAGTGCAATACAAGCAATGGGACCCTGGGATAGTTTTTAGTCCCATCGATTTCAAATTTTTTGGGAAACAAGTAGTATGGGATATGGATTCCCCACTTAATAAAGCGATTTTAATCAGATTAGTGCAGTAGTAAGCATGATGGTTCCTCTCTAAAATATTCATGTAATCTCAAAGAATCAAACTTAGGAAACTCAGTGGCATCTTCAAAGAATCATACAGAAAGTATGTTCTTCAACACGCATGCTTGAAATTGATTGAGAAAAAGCAATATTGGGAAGGGAGTATTTTTCATGTCCCAAATTGTTCATTGTGTCACAATGGACTAATCACATTTACCATATTCATGAGAGTTTGTCAAATTGATGCCAAGGGTCAAATAATTGTCGAGGAAAATTGCTAGTTTCCTAGGTTGGGGGTGGAAGCTTTGGGATTTGGAATAAGGGGGTCAATAAATGATGTTTGAACATTAGAATGGCATAAATATTTAATAAAGTAGCTAAATAAATAAATACAAGGGAAAATCAAAGTGGCAATTGATCATGAAGACGCATGGAGGATGTGGGACCCACACAAGATAGATTTTCTATGCCACATGGCATCATCCTCTTGCAATTTCGAATCCATGGGAAATCGAAATGTTCTTGTATGATTTAGAAGGATAATACACTTGGAGCTATGCATCATATGTTGAATTTGGAAGGAAATCTAACTTACATGGGAGAGGAAGAGTCATTTTGGAGCTAGTGAGACACTTGAACTAGATTCCCTAGCTCTATAACAAAAATGATGAATATGCTATGACACATATGACAAAAATCAGATATTAAGGCTGAAATATGACATATATGACATTTCAGGTCTAAATAGAGAATCCAAGAGGGCGCTCATGTGAGTTTGGGAAGCTCAATGGGTTCCTACTCAAATTGGGGGAAGATGGAAGGCTAGGAAATGGAGGACACATGGAAAATCTTGAGCACACACCCTAATTCGAATTGGCTTGAGTTTTTGGATGGATTGGTAACATTATAAGGTTAAGGATGTTTATAAAATATAGGTATCAACCAAGAGAGGAGCTTTTGTTCATTTGAGAAATTTGCATTTGTAAATTGAGAGAGCTAATGGATGACTAGTTTCTTGCCTTAGCCAACTTCGAGGGTGAAATATTCCCATCCAATTTGGTGTTTGAAGAGGCCACTCAGGTATTTCATGAATATTTAATGGAGTTTTTATTTTAAGGTTTAAGCTACATGGAAGATCGTGGTTCCAGTTTTTCTTGCATATTCTTGCTCATGGAGAGATTGCGCTTTGGGTGAGCTATTGCATTCTTTGGGAGAGATTCTAATTGTAAATTTTTTATTGTAATAAGATTAATATACTATATTATTCATTTTCATAAAGTATCATGTCGAAATACCCAATGGTTGAATGTAAAAGTGATTATTAATGAGCAAACAATGACCATTTCTCCACCATATTGATGTATGCCATTGAATGCTGATGATTTCGAGATTTTCATGGTACATTTAGGATTGTAATAAGTTTAATATGATATTTTATTTATTTTAGGAAAGTATCAGGTCAAAATACCAAAGGATTGTATGTAAAAGTGAATATTAATGAGCAAACAATGGCCATTTCCCCACTCTATTATTGTATGCCATGGTAATGTTGATTATTTCGAATGGGAGAATATATATGTGATATATTTATGATTAATGGAATGTAATTTATGATTATTAAGAGCCTCATGTTCATCACTTAATCATTTGAATTCATCTTACTCAGTTTAATTGCATTTGGAGAAGATTTGATGCCATTTCCCCAAGGGTCGAATTAGTGATTTGGTAGCTATTTGGGAGAGGGTTATAACAACCTGTATAAAATGAATAATGGTGCATATGAGACCTTAAAAATTTCACTTAAACATTGTATTCCTCTGTTCATAAATTCAAGTGGGTTTGGGAGCATTTGAGAAGCCATTTCCAGCATTTACCCATGGGGAATTGGAACCCCGATTTGCTAGTAAAGACTCCTACTTTGACCAAAACATTAAAAAAGTGTGTAGAAGTAATTGGAGGGTCATAAATAATCCTTGAAAATAATATTCAAGTATTAATATCATTCATACACCTTCTCAAAATATTTGGGAGCATTTGGGTCAATTTGGAGACCAAGACATCAAAACTAGTCAAAGGTCGAAATAGGAGAAAAAGTGAAAAATTGGTCATTTTAATAAAATATTAAAAAGGGAAATTATAAAAACTCATCCTCCCTCCTCGGGGAGCATGGGGAGAGATTGGTATGACTTTTTACTTTTTCATTATTAGATTTTTATGATATTTTGTTCATAAAATTATATATACATATGTACTTGAGTTTGACCTTATTTATGTTTAAATGCATATGTTGGACCAGTATGGTCTTATGGTGATCCAAATGATTTTATGTGGCCTTCACATATTGGTGGAGATGCTTCGATTATTTGTGTGGTGGAAAGGAAGCTGTCTAGGCTTACCCACGATTTCCCCAAACTCAGGATGGAGCGGATCCCCATGGCGATGCAAGAGCATGTAGTTGGGGTTTCTCTGACCTGGTTACACATTCTTAGAAGGGTTACTAGGACCATACTATGTTACAGGGATGATGTATAGGAATCTACAGCCGAGGAGGCTGAGGATTGACCCTAGATCTAGGCATTTTATGGATTGCGATCCTATTTTTGTATTTTGTTGTACTTATGATAGGATCTTCGGATCAAACTCGATGTATCTATGGACATATTTTACACACACACACACACATACATACATATATTGTTATGTACACGTGCTTCAAATGTGTTTGTATATTTATTTTATAATGTGTGTGTTAAATGCTAGTTGAGTATATAATTTGCATATGCATCAGTAGTTCTGTTCTGATTTCTTGAAATATGAATGTATGAAATGAATTCAAAATTACATTCAAGTAACCTGACTCGTAAAAAATAACGTATTGAAAGTAGTATTTTGCACCTGATAATCACCATTGAGTTTGGAAACAACGAGCTAGGAGCCAATCCTGGCCTCCAGATGGTTAATTCCACGTAATGTAGTATCCCATAACAACTCAATTACTACATTGTATTTAGCCACACTATTAGTCGCATGACCTAAGCAGATGCCACCAAAGGCAACCAATTGTCCTAAGGGTGTATAAATAACCCAAGCAACTGAAGCCAAATTACAGGTATGACAGTTGGCGCTATCAACAAAACCTACGAACCACTCGAATGACATCTGAAACATCCAATAGACTATATAAGAAAAACTAAGCAGTAAATGACCTATTGTACATAAACATACAATAATAATACAAGAAAAAATATCATGCTGTCATGCCTAGGCATAATACTTGATCAGGTAGATCCCATTTTTGGGCTCCGATAGCTTGTTGCCATCTTAATCAGTTAATTCATAAGATCCTTTCTTTAAAATCTTGGACACAACATATGGGCCTAACCTCATGGACTTCAACTTTCCTGCCCCAAGGGGTTCCTTGTCCTGATCCCAAAGCAGACCAAGTTCTCCCTTGCAGAAAACTCTAGGTTTAATGGCTTTATCATATTGGTTTTTGAACCTATTCTTATAAGCCTCGTTTGTAGTCAACACATATCTGCGATGTTCATCTAGATTTTCTATGTGAAGAAAACTCTCTTCAAGGTCTGTGGTGTCAAGGAGCACATGAATAAATTTTTTTAAGGATGGTATCTCACATTCAACTGGTGTGACTGCTTCCACTATGTGAACAAGCTGGAAAGGAGAGAAACCAGTAGTAGTCTTAGCATTAGTTTGGTATGCCCAAAGTGCAGGGTACAGCATGATATGCCAAAGTTGACCTAATCATGTTGATAGTGCACTTCAGAATGGTTTTCAAGGTCTTATTAATTGCCTCTACTTGTCCATTCGCCTGAGGGTAAAAGGATGATGAATGATCTTTCCTAAACCCTAACATGGTGGTCAACTCAATCATCATGTTTTTTTGAAAATGAATTCCATGGTCAGTGAAAATATGCTTTGGTATGCCAAACCTAGCAATGATTTGGTTGAAAACGAAATAATTTTTCGTTTCGCCATAATCCTTAAAGGTAGGAATTGCATCTGCTCACTGCATAAGTTAATCTACAACAAAAATGATGTACTTGTGCCCCCCAATAGAAATTGTGTTGCACGTCATGAAATCAACCCCCCACTTAGTCAAGGGACCTACCGCGATGACGAGAAATAAATGAATAGGATGCGACCACATCTTTCTGGTATAGAGCTAACAAGGATGACAATGCTTTATAGATTCCACACAATCTTTAAAGATAGTGGGCTAGAAATAACCGGTGCATCGCTGCTAACCCAGATAAATGAACCCCACATGCTCCGCTATGGGAATCATTTAGGACATTCTCTTCCTCCTCGTGGGTGAGGCATCTACGCAAGATATAATATACGCCTCATCGATACAAGGTATCACCAATGATAAGGACACGGGACACTTACGTCGATCTTCCCGCAAGAAGGACACGGGACACTTAAGACTTTGGAGATATATGAGGATATCTCCATATAAGGGATCAAAGGTTGAGATAAAAAAGATATACTCATCTGGGAATGAGTCTTCTTCCACCACTATAGTCTCTTCCGTTGGGGATTCCAAGATCAATTCCGCATGATACTAAGGATTTTTTAGACTTAGCATACTGAAAATCCAAGTAAAAATCTTGAAGAATGACTATCCATTTATTGAATTTTCCCCTGATTATACTTTAGGATAAAACATACTGGAACGGATTCACATCTGCAACCACTGTGGTTTTCCTCAACAAGATATAGTGTTGTAGCCTCTGAATGACATAAACTGTCACCAATGCCAACTTAACATGTGAGTATCTAAGTTCAAGACCTGCTAATGCTCGAATAAGGTAGTAAATGACATGCTCTTGAAGCTCATTGTCTTCTTGAACTAGTACTACTCCTATTTTCGACTCAGATATATCCAGATTCAATATAAAATATTTAGTGTAATCTGGTAGATGCAAGAGAGGAGTTTATAGTAAAGCCTTTGTCAATGCCTCGAAAGTGAGTTGTACAGTTTCATCCAACGGAACTGGGGTGTCTTTCTTCAACAAGCGCATGAAACCCTTTGTAATCTTGGCATAATTTACTATAAAATGCCTAAGAAAATTGGTTTTCCCCTAAATACTCTACAAGTTCCTGATAGAATGAGGAGGATATAGATTTACAATGGCCTCAACTTTGAATGGATCCACCTATATTCTTCTGTTTGACAAAATGAACCCTAGTAACCTTCCCGACTTGACATAGAAAACACACTTGTGGGGATTCAAGAGTATCTTATAGTGCATGCATTGTTTAAAAATCATACAAATATAGTATGGATGGTCCTCCCTCTTGCAAGAATGGGTAGGCAGATCATCTGAGTAAGGTTCGATGATATGCTTTAAAATGTGGAAGGAAAAATTCATTGCCCACTGGAAGGTAGCTCCAGCATTTTTCAAACCAAAGGGAATTTTACTATACGTAAAGGTTCCCCAAGGAAAAATGAAGGCCATTTTATACTAGTCTTCCAGTTTTATTTAAATTTGGTTCTATCCTAAAAAACCGTCCATGAACGAAAAATACCTCACTACCCGCACAAGCATTAATAATCTGGTTGATGAATGGTGTAAGGTATTTATCCTTGGGACACTCCTTGTTTAAATCATGAAATTCGATGCAAACGCATATAGTCCCTTGTTTTTTATCAATTGGAACAGGATTGGATACCCATTCTGTAAGAGAAATCAGGTAAATGAACCCAGCTTTCAACAAGTTTTCCACTTCAGTATTGACAGTTGCCTCTTTCCATGGATTTACTGGTCTAAGCTTCTGTCAAACAAGTTTTTCATCAGGATAAGTACGGATCTCATGTTCAACTATATATGGATTAATTCTTGACATCTCCTCATATGACCAGGAAAAGACATTGCGAAATTCCTTGAATAAGGAAGCGTAGATGGAAACATCTTCTGGAGAATAGTTTGCACCAATATGAACGTTTTCCACAACATTAGGTTTTGCAGAAATGTTGATCAGAATGGTAGTAGAGATATTTTCCATATTCCCCTTAGCAAATAATCCCTCCTTGGGTAAAGGATTAATCATCATATCAACACCTTCTGCTAGATACATATGGAACTTTGAATTCTCAATCTTGCTTAACTATGGAAGGAAGAAGGACTTATGGTGAAGTTATTCACAAATATTTTCTCGTCCAATCATAGCTTCCAGAATGGCTTCATTTGAAGGAAAAAACATGTCCAAGCAATCATAGGAAAATGTAGATTTTTCCGCCCAGGAGGAAAAATAGGATTCATGTGACTCCTTTGAGACTGAAGAAGGAATCGAGATGGAATCATAAGAGGCATTAAAAACAACTTGATAAACTACTTCTACTGTTGATAAGGGCACTTGAGGCTCTTCAAGCGAAGGGAGGACCCAGGGGTCGGTTCTATCTACAACTGTCGTGATAGACTTCCTGACACTTGTTGATCTTAAGTAGTTAATAGGGGCTGGTATATTGAATGTGCCCATCAAGGATGTATACATTCAAACCCCAAATATCTCATTCTCTGGTTTCGACTGATCGATGAAAGGTACCATGGACTCATTAGTTTCCAAATGGCCTTTCCCAGTAAAACTGAGCTGGTCAACTGTAACCATCTTCCCTTCATGCGGAAACACTACAACTTAGAAAATGGATGAGGGAACAACACACATGGCATAATTCCAACTTATCCCCAACAGTAGGTTATAGTCCAAAGGAGAATCGATCACCTCAACTTCAATAGACACTGCTTTCCCTACCAACTTTATTTCGAAAGCTAGTAGGATACCATTTGGATGGAAATACCTTTCGTCGAAAGCAGTAAGTAGAGTGTTTGATGGAACCAACTCTGGGGATCCCAAGGCTTTCTAACAAGAGATCGACATGACGCACATGGAAGCACCTTCATCAACCATTGTTCATCCAATGGTATTTCCTCCATGGAAAACATCAATTGACAAGGCCACATGGAATGGAAGGCATATTTTAACATTAGAAAGATCAAATTTATCTACCAGACTCGCTAAGTCCATGCTACCTATGGCTTCCAAGAATGCATTCCTTTGGGAAGGAAAACTCTATAGCACCTCCAATGCCGACATCGCACAAGGTGTTTGAGCTAAGTCTTCTACCATAGAGTAGTTAGAAGCAGCCCTATAATTAGGGGTGTGGAATGTTTTCTTAGAGACACCTTTCAGTATCTTGGGCATTGGTTCAGCCGGTTTCTCAATGGTGAGAGGGGATAAAGTTTCAATAGTAGACTTACCTTTATCCTGAGCCTCTGATTCATAATTCGTATATCTTGTTAGAAGGAATGCACTAGATCAGTCCATATTGATATAATTGTGATCAATAAGAGAACTAGTTGTTCCCCCAACATATTTTGAAGCAGAAACTGCATTTTGTCTTTGGGGAAAGGGATCCTTCAGGATAGTCGATTGTTGAGTTTTAAGCAGCTTTTGTGCTTGTTCCATTAAGGGGTATTGATAAGTAAGATAGTATCCTTGACACAAATTACAAGGAAACTTAACCTTCTTCTTGTATTTATTCTCCCCGTCAACATTATTTGTGGGATTTTGTTTATTTTGGTTGCCCTCACCCTTCTTCCCCTTCTTCTTTTTCCCATCGGGTGTTGATTTCCCTTTTGGGAAGACTATGTAGAATAAACATTAGCACTTTGTGGTGAGGGAGTGGAAGCCTTAGTTTCCTCTGCTGCAGATTGTTTCATTGAAAACTCATGGAGTTGCTTGGAAGTGCTTCTACAGTGGGAGTACTAATTGAACCAACCACACCATCGGCATGGGGTATAGGCTTGGTTTTTTCCTGGTCATTCGTAGACCTTGGTGCCTCAGGGATAATTTCATATTAAATTCTAGACTGAGCATATATCATATCTAACTACCGGGCCCTGAGAATTGCCTCTTCCTCCGTGGTAACCCCTGAAGTGGACATGTCCTTAGAAATATAAGGCAGTAGATATTTCAAGAACCACTCTAACAAGAACTCGGGATGTGTGGTGGTTTTAATAAGCCTATTTATTCTTCTCCACTCCTAAATATGATCGGATATGTGTGTGTGCTTATTCTATCAAAAAGTTGACAACAAGTATGTACCGACATCATACCGGACAGGAAACTGAACATGATTTAGAAAAATAGTTGCTAAATCAAGGAAGCTATCATAGGCGGTAGATGAAAGTTCTATGTACCATTTCACCTCTACACGAGTTAACATTCTTTGAAAAAGACTCAACCGAATGGATTCATCATTAAGTGAGTTAGAAGAGCACCAAAGGTGAAATGTAGTGATGTGAGCACCTGGATCTTCACCATATTTTCCTTCAAACTTTGGGATGTCTGAGGGAAGTTTGATGGGTACAAGTGGCCAGGCCACATTGTGACACACAGGTCATTCATTAGTTTAGACAAGTCTAGCAAGTTAATGTTGGCAAGAAATGAAGTTTTGTCCTAACCGGGTTTTGATACTAAGGAGTCTGGCGTGTGGAAGTACCTGCCCCATGGATCCCGAAATAAAAGGTGGGGTTTCCCCTAGCCACCGGCTATGATGTCCTAGAACTATTCTGAAAAGGGTTCCATCTGAAATCCAGAGGATTACTGACTTGTGGTGTGTGATAAGTGGTTTGGCATGCTCCAACCGAAAGTGGAGTTTGAAAAGTAGTAGCAGAAATCCATCTACTAAATAGTGAAAAGGGAGAGCTACCAAAAGGAGCAGATGAAACTTGAATGGAAGAGTTAAAATTATAACATGTGAAGGTGTTTGGTTTTCCATACCACATACCCACATAAGTAGGCAATGGGCCTGCATAAGGTGTATATGTAGTAATATGTAATCCATTCCACTGGAATCCATGGACAAAAAACGTGGACCCACTTGGACCACTTTGAGCACTTTGCATGAAAGGAGATGAAGTAAAAGGTACACTGGGAATCTCATTGACCACTCCACTAGAATGACCTATAACATTAGAAGGTGTTGAGAGATTAACCACTTGAGCACTTGGAGAAAGAGGTGCAGTAGATGCACCAGGTCTTGGAGCACTCACCAGGGGAGGTGGAACTCCACCAGCCAACATGGCTTAAGAAGGGGTAGACATACCCTCTCCTATACTAGACATATCTAGACTCAAAGAAACACTAGAAATAGGAAAACTGAAAGGAAGGACTTGTACTATCATAGGTTCATTCAGATCAGTTAGAGGTTTATTATAGTTCCTTACAAACTTGTCAACCTACAATTATTCTATCTCTACTGGTGGGGTTTCTTCCTGATTAAGTCTAATTTACGGTTCACCTGGAACTTCACTAACACGAGTCGGTTTGAAAGAACCGTCTGTGTCAAGTCTTCACCTTTGAGGTGGTGTTGGAGGCTCCACTGTAAAATATGGAGGAAGGTTTTGCAACCTTCTAGACCTACGAAGAGGATGGTCCTCCACAACTAAAAATCTAACTCACACACATAAGGCCAACTAAACACAAACAAACCAAACAACAAACACTAATGAATTTCCTAAGTATCACAGACACACCAGATAAAAAATACACCTTCCAAAGAAAATTATGGGATGATTAGGGCCCAGATCCAACCAGTGAAGATCGAAGGATGTTTACTTGCCATCTCGTGAATATTTTTTTGGGTGCAAGTGTTGGAATCACCCAACGACCCTCCCAAATGATCAACCGAGGTTACCTTCCAAGTATGTCCTAGGAGCACTGGAAATAGCCTTCCAATGGAACCTGTGTAAGAACCTAGTGTTTAGAGAATAAGGATACCAAATCTACAAAGAGAGTCTAGTGGAACAGTCACTGGATTGATCAATGTGCATGGGCAGGGTAGCTTATCCCAAAATCCTAACAATACCGGCACCTCACAGGGACCAAAAAGTGGTATTGCTAGATTCCCTGTACACACAACAATCCTCGTATATGATCAAACAAGGAATTGGAGAGTTATCTCCTCAACCAAGTTCTCTCATGGCCTCGTGCTTGAATCCTGTGTTGGAGGAGATTTTTGTATTATCTCTTGTAGAAGTGGATTTACCTAAAGATAGGCCACTACGTCTGAAATCAAAGTGCTCTTGGATAGTTAAAATCTCCTAGTCCAAGAACCTAGCCTAAGCTAGCTTGTGATCGAACCTATAAAAGGAAAGATTACTAATAAATTTTATGTTAAATGTTCTTTTTAATGGATTTATTACTCATGGGTAGTGGAGTGGGACTGAATGGTGTTTAGACTCAACAAGTGAAATCAAATGATGTATAAAATTTCAAAATAAATGCAACTAACAATGCTCTTTTTCTTTTCTTTTTAAATGAAACTAATGAAAACTTTTTGAACAATTTTGAGAAACTACAAGTTTGATGGCAAGGATCCAATCACATGTATTTTTCAAATGGAGCAATTCTTTGATCTACACCAGGTTCCCACTATGAAAAAGGTAACTATTGCATCCTTGTATTTAGAACTTGATCAGTTTGTATGGTACCAATGGCTTTGTGACCGTAAAAAGGAGTCTATTATCTCTTGGTCTACATTCACAAAATAATTGATTGCACATTATGGGGATATAAAAAGAAACACCTTCTTCAGTCAGTTGGTAAATCTCAATAAAAAAGGTTCAGTTACATATCACATCAAGCAATTTCAACAGCTAATTCTCAGAGTGAAGAATATTTTAGAAGATAATTAGTTAGATCTCTTTATTCGAACCTTAAAAGACAACATTCAACATGAGGTGCGTCTGGTTGAACCATCATTTCTAGAGAAGGATTTCATGATGGCAAGGAAGGTTGAAAATAAAAATATGGCAATGACTACTAGAAAGGCCTTCTCCAACACATATAGAGAAAATAATGTTCCTTCTTCTAAACCGCCACAAAGGTTTACACCCCAACAACTAGAGGAAAAAAGAGAAAAAGGATTATTCTTTAATTGTGACATCAAGTATAGTAAGGGACATAAGTGCAATGAGAAGAAATTATTCTACATAGATTGTCAAGAGGAAGAACTAAAAGAAGAGGAAGCATCTCAAGAAGAGGCGACTTCAGAAGAAATAGAAGAGGCTACGTTAGAACAAAATTACTCCCACCATATCTTGTCATGGATTGACTGGAATTAGCACTCCTCAAACTCTCAAGATAGAAGGATACATAAAAAAGAATAAGGTAACAATGTTGATTGATTCTGGTAGTGCTCATAATTTTATTCACTGTAAATTAGCGAAAGTTCTTAATCGCTTTGTTTATCCAACACCAGAATTTCAAGTAATGATTGCAGATGGAGGAACTATAAATTGCTCAAGGAAATTCCATAATATCAATATGGCTATGGGGGAATATGTATTGAATAGTCCAATGATTTCTATCCCAATTGGTGGCTTTGATGTTGTTTTGGGTGTCCAGTGGTTACAATCATTGGGAATAGTGGATTTTAATTTTCAAAAACTTTTCATAAAACTTTCATGGGAAGGTAAAGAGTATGAGTTAAATGGTATCACAGGAAAACCAAACCAGGTGATAAGCTCTAATGGTATGGCAAAGTTGTTAAAAAAGGGAAATTAAGGTATAGTTTCACAATTATGCTCAATAGATGTTCAAAACTCAAAGTTCCCTATCTCCACAGATCTCCAAAGGGTCATTAATAAGGATGACAAGGTATTTGAAGATATTCCCGAAGGTATTCCACCTATTAGTGACTTTGATCATGATATCCACTTAATTCTAGGCAGTGTTCCTCCTAACATCAGACCTTACCGATACCCCTATAGCCAAAAGAGTGAAATTGAGCATATGGTGGATGAAATGTTATAAGCTAGCATAATTAGACCTAGAAAAAGTTCTTACTATGCACGAGTGGTAATGGTACCCAAGCCAGATGGATCATGGCATATGTGTCTTGATTATAGAGAGCTCAACAAGATCACCATTAAAGATAAGTTTCCCATTCCTGTCATTGATGAATTGTTAGATGAATTACATGGATCAGTTGTCTTCACAAAGTTGGATCTTTGTTTTGGGTATCATCAGATTCGAATAAAGGATGAAGACATCCCCAAAACAACATTCAGAACTCATGAAGGTCATTATGAATTTTTGGTCATGCCATTTGGTCTAACAAATGCACCTTACACATTTAAAGGTTTGATGAATTCTATTTTCAAGCCTTTCCTTAGAAATTGTGTGCTGGTATTGTTTGATGATATACTAATATATAGCAAGTCTTAGGAAGAACATGTTTAACATGTTGACAAGGTACTACAGCTACTAAACGAGAAAGAAATGTATGCAAAACCCTCAAAATTTTTCTTTGGGATAAAGGAGGTAGAGTATTTGGTTCATGTTGTATCTCATGAAGGTGTCAAGGTAGACCCTAAAAAAATTAAATCCATGATGGACTGGTCGATGCCCAAAACCCTGAAGAATATTTGAGGATTCTTAGGTCTGACAGGGTACTACCACAAGTTTGTTTGGAACTATGGAAGAATAACAACTCCTCTAACATCGTTACTAAAGAAATTTGCAATTTCTTGGACTCAAGAGGCAACTCAAGCCTTTCAACAATTCAAAGAGGCCAGGTGTAAATATCTTGTTTTGGCAACACCAGAATTCACAAAAGCCTTTATTGTAGAATGTGATGCTTCAAGAAATGGACTTGAAGCTGTACTAATGCAAAAAGGACACCATATTTCCTTCACAAGTCATCCAATCAAGGGAAAGGACTTAAAAATTCCCATTTATGAGAAGGAATTGTTGGAAATACTACATGCCTTGAAGCAATGGTGCCCCTACCTTATAGGCAGACATTTCAAGGTTAAAACTGATCATGATAGCCTTAAATACTTCTTGTAACAAAGGCTATCACAACAAGATTTGTACCCAAAATCCGACGACATCCGACTAAAAGTACTATTTTGTAGGATTTCACTTTCAAATTACAAAATTTGATTAAAGTTTTTTAAATTATAAAATTATAGGTCGAATTTCCGACGTTACCTCGTCGGATTTTCGACATTCCCATAATTATATATTATGTTGTGTCTCACTTGGTTAGCCCACAATATCATTATTACAAGGAACATTAGCGACTTCAAACTCTTAATTATCAGCTATCCCAAGAGCCACAAAATAGTTCTCATGTAGCTCATAGCTAAGTCGCTTGATGGTTACTTTTCCCCTACAGTTTTATCCCACTTCAATGGGATTCGTGATGATTTTTACCTTCGGGTTTTTGAGAATTGCTCCTCAACCCTCTTCACAGAGGAATGGGTTAGTTCTACAACAACCATTCTGATGAGTCAACTTATGTACGAAAAACCTATCAGGCTAAATCAAGGACCAAACAGAGAGTTATTCTTTCATAATACTTTCTAAGTAAACTCAATATCTATCTGCAGGCATGCCTGTTTGAATATGGTAGTGGGCGGAAATGGCCCTTCCAAGATAATTTTTTGTGCTATTGCAGAAATGGTGATTTGTATCTTTAATCTATGTAAAAAAACCACTGTATCACAAGGTCTTATTCTAGATGGAACCATGTCCCTCTGCTGGATCGTGGTTTGCAAGATGAATCTACAGTGCACAGTATATGGATGTTTTTCTAGAGCAGAAGAATGTTCCTAGTCCAAAATCATTAGAGCTTGTTGGGGTTAAATCCCAAGCCATCTTTTGAAACCTCAAAATAACTACCACAGTACAATATAGTGTTCAATAACAGAGATTCACACATTTGTTGAAGGGCGTGTCCAAGAAAAATATGATATTTCTACTGTAGAAGTCCCTGAAGGAGAAAATTGTGTTAAAGTGCGCGTGGGAAGTAGCTATTTCTGCTATAACCATCCTCTCCATATAGATAACCAACCCCCCCCACCCACCTCCCCCCCCCACTTACGATGCAATTGTTTTAACAAAGGATCTCTTAAGAGAATATGACCTAGCTTGAATAGTGATATTTGATTCTTTTTCATTATTTATTTTGTTTCAAGATGTTTAAATCACTATTGGAAAAAAATATGGCAACATGTTTTCTGGATAAGTTTAAGTGTTCCAAAGTGTAGAAAGCAAGAGAACTCTGCATGTGAAATCGATCCCTTTTTATTGTGGATTTTAGTTGGGTGGTGTGTTATGGAGCTGTTATAGATCTTTATTGGAATTAAATCTTCATTCTACTACCTCTTTTTCTTGTGTGAGGTATGATATCTACCAAATACACTCAATATTATCTACTAGAAGGCATCTACAATATTTTATATTTGTTCATTTAAGTATGCCCAGTTTGTGCAATACCAAGGAGAAAGTTGAAGTCATGGAGGACACCTTTTTCCATTATTGTTAGTGCATCGAATTTTCCAGGCATGTATTCACCTTATTTTTGAGTAAAATCCAGATCTGGAAATTTGGCATTAAAATTCTGATTTATGCTTTATATTATTACTGTAGTTTGCAAGATTAAATGTTGTGGATAGTAAATGTTACACATGCTATAAGAACTTCCTTCTGAACCATCTAAGGACAATCAATCATCATAAGGATTGAACAACTACTGCTACATTCAACAATATACACTACAACTGTTTGTCAAAGTAAAAGACCAAAATGCTTATAGTCCGTTACAACCCAGTGTATGCAAAGTGTTTTTAGTGGTAAATGATCAAGTTTGTAGTGGTAAATGATCAATTAAGTAGGATTCCAACTCTCTTCACTAAGATGCAATTTTACATTTTGACTTCATAATCTGAAATCAGTTGCTCATATTGTGTGCCAACATGGAAGGTACTTCTATACTGCTAGTTATTTTCCTAAGGAGGCCAATTTCCTATGTGATAGATTACAGAAAAAGAATGGAAAATATTCTTCTAAAGAGGAACAGTTTCCTGTGTGAAGGACTTTGTAAAAAGGAAGGGAGAATATTCTACTTAAGGGGTGCAAATGGAAGCATGTCATCTCCTCTTACCATCATGCTGCTAGAAGTTGGAACACTGTTTATGTTTTACTAATAGTTGTATATGGAGGTATCTTGTAGTTTGTTTGGAAAATAAATTTCCTTGTAATAAATATGGGGTTATTTTACAATGAAAATAAGGGCTTAGAGAAGTAACCATCATCTTTCATGACTCATAGCCATGAGCCATACTCAGTGAAATTAATAATGGCAGTGCACCAACAGAACATAATAAGATCAAATACAACGCTATAAATTCATGTGGCTCTTCGCATAATTATATTAACCATTATTGTTATGAAAAAATAAGTCCATGATCTGAAGGGAACGAAGCAACGACATTCATAATAAATAGAGATGGAGACATAACCAAACATAGCTAAAATGGAGTTTGTTCATAAATTAGTATTGGTCTCTAACTTTATGTGCCACCTCCAATCTTTGTGATCCTATTCTATATCTCTGTGCCAATATGGGAACACTTGTGGATCAACTCATTATTGAGAATTAGGGATTTAAGGAAAATAACCACTCTCAAGGGCTTGTCTCTCCTAGCCAAAACTGGGCTTAGTTGGCCATGAGAAGTCTACTAGGTTCATCACCGCCTTCTTTGCTGCTGATTTATATATGTGTGTTTAATTTTGGTGCTTGTTGCATTGCCTTGGTTTATTGCTTGTCTATCTTTCCATTTTTGTTTATCAAGTATATTTGATATAGAGAGAAATGGTTGTTTGCCTCCATCTGTTCTTTTTTCTTTGACTTTGCATAGGTTAATTAATATTTTTCATTTCATATGGGCATGTGTTGTTCTTCAAGTACAACAGTGGTTTGAAACATTGAAGAAAAGGAAGGTTACCAGTAGCTTTACTGAACAAGGTGACTGTTTATGTCAATCGTGGTGCCCATATGACCTATTATACTTATGAATTTCATGTTTTGGCCATGTGTTCATTTGTTACATTCCTTATGTTCAGAATATGTTCAAAATAGTTATTCTTTATGTTTGCAAGGATTTTTTGAATTTAGCTAAGATAGAAGTAAAATGATTCTACACAAGACACATTTTGACTGTTGAGTTATGCACAATGAAGTAGGTTGGTCCAATATTTATAAAGCCTGAATGATAAGAATGATGAGATAGTGAAATTAATAGAAACATCAAGAATCAAATCTCATTCAATCAAAATAACATGCCTTCTTGTAGACTATTAGGTTGTTTGTGGTCAACCTTGTCTCACATACAATGAAGTTGTGGTCTTATTAGGACTAATGGTTGTTTTGCTTGAGGCTTTCTATAAACTTTTTCGACATGATTTTTATCATCTATATGTGATTTCAAAACATGTATTCCTTTGAGGATCATTTGAGGTCTGATGTTGCTGGTGTAGTGCCTACAAGCAATTTTGAGAACCATTTGAGGTATGATGTTTCTGGTATAGTATCTTTAATAATTGAGCCATAGTTGAAGACAACAAAGAGAGATTTTAAAAGGTCATCAGAGAGGGAAAGCAATATTCATAATGATGGAGACAATATTTTGAATTTTTCTTCTTATCATGAAGAAATTAGAATACAATCACCAGATACATGCATTATTTCAGAGAAGACCATGACTAAAAAACAGTTTGGTCATAAAAGGCAAAGCATTGAAAAAAAAATAGAGGTTCTCGATTAGTGCATGAAAGTGAGTTCCTAGACCGTAGAAAAATAGTGACAGATAACATTGTTAGCAATTTTGAATATTTTAAACATGGAAACACTTAAGAGAGCATTCTGGTTTCAAACTATAAAGATAATTTGAAGGGTGAAAGATATTTTGAAATTATTCATGAAAATTTTGTTCCTAATGTCAAAGATCATGTAGAAGGCTCGAATAAAGGAGGAATAACAAGTGCCAATGACAATAATGGAGAAAATATGGCATCAGATAATGCTTGTGTGTTAAATGAATGTCATTTGAGAACTAATAATATCTAAAGTTCTAATAGTCTTGAAATTGAAGGTGATTGGCCACATGGGAAGATGTCTTCAATTTTCATGGAAAGGCCTATGTGTTTGAACTTTTCCACCAAAGGCTGATAAATATCATTTGAGAAGTATCCTACCGAGTGATGAAGTTGCCCTACCTCCCTCTAAATGACGTCACTGGGCACTGGAGGGAAAGTTTTCGCGGGATGGCCTGTCTAGCTTTCAGTTGTTGCTAGAGAAGCGTTCAAAGGGTGGATTCCATGTCATGCTGACACCTTCAAGAATCTTGATAAAGTAAGTTGTAATAGTAATTATAGATTAGATTATTTACAAAATTTGTCATGTTTGGAGTTGTCTATGACCACTGCTTTATGTATTTTTACCCATTAGTGTTGCGTTTTCATAATCATGTAGTAAGTATAGCTTAATATATATTGTAGTCATTCACGTTGAGTTTATGGGTTCTTTGTATGCCTCATGAGACAGAGAGTGTGAATATCCGATTCAATTTTTTTAAGAATAGGGCTTGGTATACTCATAAGTGAAAAATTAAACAACTAGAGATTTTCATGATAAGATATGTGTGTAACTAGATTTTACTTCCTGTTTTTTAGTTCGAGCAATACATTCTAATGATTTGCTTAAATGTATATATTGTGGTTAAGTTACAATCAACAATTGTAATAAATCATTGTTACATATTCTGAAAAGTGTGACCTCCATTTAGAATACTAGTTCTAGTTCACTATTTAAATTTTGTGTTAAATCGGATTCTGAAACTTGTTAAACAATATCAGCAAACTCCCTGTTTTCTTATTGGAAAATGTTCGTGGTCTTTAGGTAAAATAATGAATTGGTCACACTAGGAGTTATTCTGTTGTTAGATAGAAAAGGATGAACATAAAGTGTAATGGTTTGTTGAATGTTTCACTATGTGAAACTATGTTGACATTGGAGAGTGAGGAAATTAGCGTTTTATTGCTGTGTTTGATCCGGGAAGATTTTAAAATTCCTTGGAAACCGTTTAAACCAGAATGCCTTCATTTTTTTTGGGTGAGAGTAGACAGGTTTAACCCAGGAGACCTGCATTTTGGGTGAAAGAAGAGTCTTTTAATTTTTTTTTACCAGCGCTAGTGTATGACCAGGGAAAGAAATGAATGACAGTTCAAAGTTGTGTTCATAGAAATGTTTAGTTCAATAACGTGATTAAGAGAACAATTGACACCTTCCCAAGCTTGGTAGGGATCATTTCCTGTCCAGTTTACTTATGCATGGATCATTTCTTTGATTATCTGAAGTGCATCCCCTTCAAGAGTAGCTTGGATGAGAGAAGAACCAACAATAATCGATAGTAATGCTGACAATATAATGAAGCTCCACGCTCTGTCAAGCATTTTGAGACCCACCTTCAAGCGATTCACCATTTTTTGGAGCAACAATTCTTTAGTTCATGGTAAAGTCATGTCTTAACTACAGAAAGAATTGAAGCTGAAGATGAAACCAAGAAAATTGTAGAAGGCTCGAGTAAAATAAATTCCCTTTTTTTAAAACATCCTCATGTCGTCGGAATTCCACAACATGTGTTGTGGAAACACCTTATCGTGGGTGACATTAGTAAAGATGCTATTAAAAGCGCCTTTATTGATGTCATCATGATTAATGTCACCCTTGTCTATTAGGATTCATCTTTACTGAAGTCACCTTCTCTTGATGGAGTTTAATAAAGACTTCTAGAGACACCTTACCATCTTTTTTTTCTTTGAAAAGTTTGCTTAGATCATAATTTTGAGTTCTAGCAAGTCCCGTTGATTTCATTATGTTGAATATTACAGTAAATAGGGAATCATATCTCTCTTTGTGGCATATATCTAGCAATTGTATACTCTAAGGCTTCTTATTAGATTACTTGAATCTGTGGTAGGGAAATGATACAACCAATATGTGGAGCTTTCTAAAGTAGTTTTTTGGTAAGACATACAATCCTTATTTGGTTACATATGCTATAAGAACTTCCTTCTAAAATATAGGATTTGGTTTTGCTTCTACAAGTAGATGCAGGTTTTGGATATTGATTTCATTTTTTTATTACTTCTTTTGCAGTGGTTTCTGTGCGGCTACTGACGTTCAGGCATTCACCTCTGAGTTGAAAAATAGGTTGTCATCCAAATGTCGAGGAAAGGATGAAACTGAATTTACTCTGGCAGTGAAAGAGATATGTGAGGAGTATGATGATAAAGGTACAGAGAAAGAGGAATTTATGCCAGAGATTGATGAAGGGAAATCCAGATCATGTATTGATGAAATCTTAAAGGATTCTACGAACAAGTAGAGCATCCCATTCTTTTTCTGAAGAGGACTAAGTGTGGGAAATGGATCACAAGAAGAAATGATAGTAGGGTCCATTGGATTTGAATTTGTTTGATGCAAACAAAATAGGTAACTCACTTTTCACTTGGAAGATCTAGTAATATACACCATTCTCAAGGTTCTGCATCAAAATTTCCAGTTAGGAAATATAATGTACCTATTTTTCAGTCACAACACCATTGAATTTATATTGGATGATAGGAATTATTGTGAAGGGAAAATTTCGAGTATGATGTAAATACATCAATGTTTCCCTAGGTGGTTTCTTGAATATTATTATTTTTCATTTATACTTTCCACTAAATACATGTTGCATTATTTTCTAGACAAAAAAGGTTTTAGTTCATGTAGTTTTCACAGAGTCTCACATAGAATTCCTTTACTAGCCTACACTCTTAGTTAAAGACCTTTGTTGGGTAATTATTTTTTCTCATATTAGTGAAGAATCTATCGATTTGGGGAAAACATGACCAACAATGGAGGTTTTTATGGTTGTCTTGTCCACATAATTACCCAAAATTTTGTTGTAGGGTTTCTTATGCAATTGTGAGGTTTTCCATAACACACCAAAACCTTGTTTTGTTTTTCTTGTTCATAACTAGCTAAGATATTAGAATTTCCTATGGGATCAAGAAATTCCCAACCTCAAGATATAGGGATACTACCACTCAATAATGCCTAGAAATTTCTCATATTGGTCTTTTCATCTATGTCCATGTTTTTTTATTGCCCAAAATTGTTTTTTTATGCACATACCTCTCCAAAAAGCACCCAAAACTGAAGGTACATATGTTTAGGGATTCCAAGAGGTATAAACAAGCGTATAATCATCCCTAGTTGCACCATATTTACTAGTGAAGAATAATTATTATTGTAGGAAGACATCACCTATCTTGAACCTTTCCTATAACTACTTCTCATCCATAAAACAAGCCCTAGATTGTTGCGTTACCATAAATTTGTTCCTAAAATGAAACCGGGATTACTTCAAAAGTTTGTTTGAGGTAAAAATAGGCGTAGAATCATTCATCAACATAAGTGGACAAAAATCCTTTTTTTTTTAATTATGGATCATGGATAGGCTTATTTGCTACTAAGGTATGCCTAGGATTGAGGTTTAGGGCGCTTTTAACCCACATTATAGCCCACAACTTACCAAAATTGTTTATTGAGTGCTACATGAATCATATTTTATGTTCTTCTTCCAGGTTTGACCATATAAGATGGCTACAAATACATAGAATATGAGGAAATAACCTTATACCATTTTCCCAGAACTAGATCATGGTTGCATGCCCCTATAAGAAGCTGCAAATATACCCAAAATGTTACTCTACTTATGCTTTAAAAAGGGGATTATGCCTAGGGACAAAGGATTGATGTTGTTCTAGTCTTCAAACTTATCACAAAATTCTCAAAACTACTTAAAGTGTGCCCATATTTGGGAGAGATGTATTATTTTCTTGCTTACTATTGTTTAAAGACTCAAAACATATTTTATCATCTTAAGTTAAAGACTAGTAAATTAGTAATTTTTTATCATCTTTAATGTTAAAAGTAAAAAATATTTATTGTTAATAATAATTATTATAAAAAGAATCAAAAAAAATTTATCCTTTACTTGTCATATTTTTACTCAATTCTTGTTTCAAGCCAAATTTTTTGGAATTGCTTGAGATTCTACCTACTTTGTCAACTGATTTGTAGCATATTGATATATCTACACCTCCCTTTTATGTGTATATGTTTGAATGTACCAAAAAAGGCCACCTTTCATCGCTTGAACAATCCTTGGGGAAAAGTTGGAAGTAAGGGAATGGAATCATCTTGCATTCCTGTTGTAGAACAGGAAGATATACTTTTGTAGCCTCAAGACTAGGTTTCTTACATGTCTCCATAAATTCTTTAAAGTATTCAACATTTTCCTTTATGGACCCCTTTTCTTACAGTCTCCATCACCAACTTTTAGAACAATTGTTCTATGATGACTGCATGTAGGATGAATCTGAAATGTTTTTCATATCCTCAACTTCTGGGTGATAGTATGATGGAGAAGTGTTATAGGTCTATGAATATTTATCCCAAATTTTCCATGGAAATATTAGAGGAATGTTTTGTAGGAAAAGGTTTCAAAATACCATTTTGTGGGAAAAGTTGACACTGAGTATCATACTCCATGGGCCTGCAAACTTGTTTGGACATCCAAACAATGAAATAATTTAGAAAGTGGACTTATAACTTGGACAATGGGATGGTGAATTAAAGGATCCTGTGTCTAAGATAGTTTTTGTACACTTTCCAATGTCATTCAATGCATCTACAGATACCAGAGAACAATATGAAAGTGTATTTGTGAAGCATCCCATCTCTACTTATATTTGCAACCACTTACATGCAATGTTTGGGAAGCATATTTGGAAGCATCACTTCTATGAGTGGTGTAATGCACCTAGAAACAAAGGGGATAATAGAGGATTGTTTTGGGAGTGTGAGCTAGGGTATTGGAAAGTAAGCACACTAAATAGGGTGATTTCTATTGATGGAGGACAAACATCACTTGTAAATGTAGATCTTACAGGAAAAATTATTTTAGAGAAGGGTTTACAAATAGTAATTGTGCCCACATATCCTTCTGTTAATGGAAAAACAAATTAGAGGTTCTATATTAGTGCCTGAAAGTGAGTTCCTAGATCGTAGAAAAACAGTGACATATAACATTGTCAACAATTTTGAATCTTTAAAACATGAAAACACTTAAGAGAGCATTCAGGTTTCAAACTATAAAGAAAATTTGAAGGGTGAAAAAGATTTTGAAAATATTCATGAAAATTATGTTCCTAATGTCAAGGATCATGTGCTTTCTACATTTGTGACTACAGACAATGAAGTTAGAGTAGTTCCAAACACTTATTTGCATCATTATTCCATTCTGAAGAAGAATGTTCTTGATCAAGATACCAGCTTGCAAGAAATGATTAGTGAAATGAAAAAAACAGATTACGATAAGATGGCAATCCTAGCTGCAACATTGTATGATTATCAAGTAGAACCTAGACATTGGGATCTAATATGGGAAAAAGTTACTGGACATTCCATGTGGCCTTCTTTTGTCATGGATGAGGCACATGAAAATGCTTGTGATGGATTGGAAACAGCTCCAAGGGAGGGTGCAATTCCAGTCCAGTTTTTTGGAAGCCATGATTATGCAAGGATCAGTTCTAAGCAGATTATACCCTTTTCCAAAGGATTTCAATCCAATTTCCAACTTAAGTGAAAAATGCTACCCTTTTTACGAGTATAGTGTGAAGCATGGAGGTATCTCAAGGAGCAAAGGATTCTAGAAGAGATGGAAAAATTGCAAGCTAAAGTTGTGAAGTCTGGGAGTGTGATTGAAAATGAGGAAGAGTCTGCACAAAGTGATGGTGATGAATACTGCATGTGAGATGAAAGGAGTGAAAAGATCAAGAAAAGTGTCAAGTGTCTTTTCTCTTGCCCCTTCGATATTGGTGGTCTTCATGTTCTAATTTTAGGAAAGATTGTCAAAGATTCAGAACATTTTCATGATGAGCATCATATATGGACTGAGGGATACACTGTGACAAGGAAATTTACTTCAAGTTCCAGGTACTGAAGCTGATTACAGGATGGAAGTATTAAGAGATCCATTGGAAAGTAGGTTGCCACTCTTTCAAATAACATTAGAGGATGGGGAACATATTGATGCATCCACTCCAGCTTGATGTTGGAAGAAAATATATGCAAGATTAGATAAGGCAAAGAAAAAACTTTGCAATGGTTTGAAATCCAATGCATAGAAAAGGCATAAATATAAGTGGGGTTCACATATGTTTGGATTCTCTTATCAACCAATAGTTAATATCATATAGGCTTTGCCACATGTCAGGGTGTGCTCAAAGTACACAGATTGGACTGACAAGGTAGCAGAGAAGAACTTGGAGGAAGTATTTCCTGTAGGCTACAAGCCTATTCAAGTTCATTGGAAAGATCTTGATTGATGCAGTGTTTGTCACATGGAAGAGGAATATATGAACAATCCATTCCTTCAGTGTGATACGTGTAGAATGATGGTACATGCAAACTTTTATGGTGAGAGAGATCCATCAGGTGGGGAACTTTGGCATTGTCAACTGTGTCATCAAGGAGCACCCAAAAAATGCTCCCCCATGTTGTTTGTGTCCCATCCCTGGGGTGCAATGAAAATAACAACTGATGGGAATTGGGCTCATTTAACTTGTACAACATTGATTCTTGAGACTTGCCTTGTAGACATTAAACAAATGGAGCCAATTGATGGTCTTAATAGAATCAATAAGGATCATTGGAAAATTTTATGCAATATCTGTGAGGTCCCTTATGGAGCATGTATCTAGTGTTCTAATCAAAATTGATGTGTAGCCTATCACCCACTTTATGCACGTGCTGCATGACTTTGCATTGAGGTTCTGGAAGATAAGTTTGGATGTTTAGGATCTGTAGATGAGGACTATGAACAAAATCTTCGTTTACTTTCCTTTTGCAGAAAGGATAGACAATCGACAGATGAGTGGACTCCAACATATCAACACTAGTTAGCTACAAGAAATGCAAGGTTTATTGGCCTTTGGACAGTGATTGGTATCCTGTAGTTATTGATGAGTACATTGCACTTGCTCACCACTCTTATGCACATTTGTTCTGTGTTTTCTCATGGTTTGAAGCATGCTATTTTTTTTTAAACATCTATAGGCCATTGGATTTCCGACTTGTCGGCCATCTACAGACCGTCAGATTTTCAACTCTCATGACATGGCATCCCATGAAGAGGTAATTGAAGCAGCGACTGACAGGTGCAGGATTGATGTGATATCCTCCAGACATTCGACAATAGATTCATCTCAAATTCGATGAGGAAAAGTCGAAAATATGACAACACAGTTGTCTCAAATTCAATGAGGAGAAGGTGGATATTCGACACAGATTCATCTCAAATTCGACAAGAAGACGCCAGAAATTCGACAACCACACCGTCTCAAATTCGACAACTTAGGTATGAAAGACTTCCCCATATTAGCTTTGATACTCTGTTGAAATGTCGACGAGGTTTGAAAGGAAGTCGAATATCTGACGAATTCCCACCGACGACAAAAAAAAATGTTGTTGTTGAATAACAGACATGTGTCTGTCGAATTTCAGACATGGAATCCGTCGGATTTTGGGCTCAAATTATGTTGTGTATATTTAGAAAGCAATAAAAAAGGGTAACAAATATGTTGGGATATGACTTTGAAATCATCTACAAAAAGGGGAAGCAAAATGTTGTAGCAGATGCACTCTCCAAGAAATATGAGGATGTTGAAGCATTACACGAAGCAATGGATGAATGGGAAAATGACGAAAAAATATGGACATTTATTCAAAAGTTGCAGCAGGATCCCAGTGCCTCTAATACATTTAGGTGGAAATATGACTTGCTATGGTACTAGGATCTCTTATATCTTGGTAAGAGTTCCCATCTCAAGCAAAAGGTACTTTCTGAATACCACTCTTCACTGATTGGAGAGCACTTAGGTTTCTTAAAAACCTACCACAAGGTAAAGAAAGATTTTTTGGGGGATGGTCTTAAAACTGACATTCAAAAATTTGTGGAAGAATGTTTGGTTTTCCAACAAAATAAAGTGGAAACAATTAAGACCCCTAGTCTCCTACAACCACTTCCCATTCCAAGCCAAAGGTGGAAAGAGGTCTCGATGGATTTTATCACTGTTTTACCAAAGTATGAAGGAAAGAGTGTCATCATGGTGGTTGTTGGTAGACTTACTAAATATGTACACTTTTGTGCGCTATCTCACCCCTTGAAAGAAAGCACAGTCGCCAATTCTTTTATGGAGACGGTACAAAAACTACATGGTACTCCAAATATTATAGTAAGTAACATGGATCCCATTTTCACTGGAAATTTTTGTACCGAATTATTTTCTTGTTTGGTACTCAGCTGGATCATAGCTCATCTTATCACCCTCAATCTGATGGACAAATGGAGATAGTAAACAAGTGTTTGGAAGGGTGTATTTAATGTTTTGCAGCTGATAATCAAACATAATGGATCAAGTGGTTACCCTTATCAGAATCGTGGTATAATACTTCCTTCCATACATCATAAAAAATGACCCCATTTATGGCACTGTATGGCTACCATCCACCATCCATCACATCTTCACTAAGAGACTCTAAGGTTCAAGCAATGGAAGACCACATGGAGCATCAATAACCATTAGAGAAAATTTCAACTCAAAATGGGCCTCCTAAAATGAACTAATAAAATAATAGTTAAAATAATAAAATAATATTTATTAATTTTGGAGGAAGAAAAGAAAAAAACTACTTTTTGTTTGTATTTTTGACATATCTCCCTGTGATTTTACTCAAATTTCGATCGGGAGAGCTCCTTGGATGCAGAATTAAATTCCACATCCAACGAGTACCCACTCGACATACTTTTGACAGACCCCGCTACCCCAAAAACAAGAAATACCTAAAAAAATGGAATGATGACATCATCATTCTATTTTTTCAGGTATTTCTTGTTTTTGGGGTAGCGGGGTCCATCAAAAGTATGTCGAGTGGGTACTCATTTGATGCATAATTTAATTCCGCATCCAACGAGCTCTCCCGATCGAAATTTGAGTAAAAACACAGATATATGTCAAAAATACAAACAAAAAAAGTAGTTTTTTTTATGATACCTATTCTCAAATTTATATTAAAAACGTGTTTAAGACCTATACGGTATTTCAAATTTAAAGCAGTTTCATTGGCTAACACATGATGACATGGAATTTGAATAAAAGTTAAAAGGCCCATTTTGAGTTGAAATTTCCTCTAATGAAGTTCTTCAACTCTTAAAGGACAACCTGAAACTAGCACAAAATTGAATGAAACAACAAGCAGATCAACACCGTAGTGAATAGAGCTTTAATGTTAGGGATTGGGTGTTTTTAAGACTACAACCATACAAACAGATGTCCCTAAAGAACACCAAGAAGGATAATAAATTATCACCTAAATATTACGGTCCCTACAAGGTATTACAAAATATTGGTAGTATGGCCTACAAATTGGAACTACCTGCATCTTCACGAGTCCATCCAATTTTCTATGTTTCATGTTTAAAGAAGGTAATTAGTGACAAGCTAGCAGTTCAAATGATGTCACCAAAACTTGATGAGGAAGGAAAAATAATCTTGGAGCCTGAAGAAATTACTGAAATACGAACTAGACAGCTTTGAAATCGATCAATTTCAGAGTATCTCATTAAATGGAAGAACTTACCCATGGAAGATTCAACATGGGAAATGATTCCTTTATACAAGAACATCTAGAACCACTTCAATGTTGAGGACAACACTTTTTGAAGGGGAGGGGCATGTTAATCCCTTAATGATGACACATTACACCATATAGTGTGGCACATTACCCCCTATATCGTGGTGCATTACATATTATTTATGTAGGCTTGGGTTTATTATTGGGTTTATTAGTTGTTATTGTACACCTTTATCTCCTATAAATTGGAAGGAGATATTCTCATTTTAGTCATCATAGTATCTTATCTTGTCTTGTGTACTCAGTACATTGTGTAAGGAGGTTCCTCACTCGAAGATGATTGATATCTATCTCTGCTATTCATTTTTAAGGCGTGTATTACTCTCTTGTTGTCTATTTCTGCTATTTTTATGCTATATTTGGGACTTGGTTGAATAACATTGGTTCTCTCCACAAATTGTTGCTTGTAAAATAGAGGTTGTAGCCTCACTTGAGTTGGTGCTCAAAGAAAGTTAATTTATAATAAAATAATTTTCTCTAATGAGTTTCCTCGTGAATATCTATCTTTGTCCCCATCATATGTGTGATTGATAACAATTACTTCTGTTTTATATTTGTTGCATTATCATGGCTGTAAATCTGTGAACAATAATAAAGTTTTAAAAGGTCAAAAATTGTTTAAGCTTAGGAATAACTAATTCAACCCCCTCCTTCTCAGTTATTCGAATAATCTCAACATTATCATTGATTATAATATTTAAAAGAAATCAACCTTATTCTTATATCGTAATGAAGGAATTTAAAGTACATGATGACATCTTCCTCAATGAAATGATCCTCCAATTTGCGTTATCATTATTTATTTTCCCATGTATGATAAATGACTCATACTCCCATGACATATTTTATTCATTTTGATAGAGAAAAAATGGAAAAACATTAATAAGTAAGATTATTAAATCCCCACTCCTAGCTTTTTTAACTAACATGATTAAATGTTTATTTCTATAATTACCTATATCCCTTCCTCCCTCTTATGTTGTTATTTCATTGTTTAACAATTATTTCTTAAGTCCCTTGATGTAGCAGCTTGGTTATAGATTATTAAGTTGTCCCCTTTATCAATCCCCCCTTTTTTTTGTACAACTTCTAAGAAAATTCAATTCTCTGATTTTTTTCACCAAGAAAAAAGCTATACCTGATATCATAACTAAATCAAAGTATAGATGGATATGTTCATAGAAATGCTTAAAAACCAGCTAGGTAATCCTACCCATAAATACCAATCCAACAAGAGGATATTAAGACCCTATATCCTTCATAAACACCCTTTATAGGGTTCCTACAATACTTACAACACATTACATAATCTACCAAAATAGCAACAAGAACTTGTGCATCGAGACACTCAAAACAATAAAAAAATTCTAGAATAATGTAGCCTTCGAAACCCTTCCCCTCATCCTCCGATGAGAAAACAATCGTAGGACGACCACCATCCTAGTAGGCCTCCAAGATCGGAGCTGTGAACAGAGAGGCTAGAAACCAGGGACATTGTTGCTGCTACCATTGTCGTAAGTAGTTGCCGAAAGATCACCACAAGAGTCCAATCCTCAATGCTGCATCTCTGAACACAGGTGAAACGACACCTTTGTCGAAAACCACTGCCATAGGTGTCGCACCACGTCATGAAGCCTTGCCTTCGTTGCTAGAGGAGAGGGAACTAATTGCGTGTAGTCGCCACTAGAAACAACCCTCCACAAGATTGCAACAACACAAATAACATAAATATGGGAAGGGGAAGCTAGGATAGGAACCCTAGCCACCTATAAGTGTTCATTGTCGTCTCTCAAAACGTCTTCAACTCCCTTCTCTAGCTCACTAACTCTCGAATTCATCGATTGTTCATCAATTCTATGAGTTTCTTTGTAAGCTTAGATTCACTAGTTGATTGTATTCCTTAACATCAATATCACATATTTATAAAATCATTTGATTTGCTAAATTTCCTAAAGTATGGATTGTTAATTTTATTATTAATATTGTATATTAATTATGCTCGTGTTCTTATATATAAAGAGATTCCATGTAATCATTAAATCCTAGAATTATTGTTCATACTCTCCGTCCTATTAGATTTAATGTTCTCTTCAACCAATATGTCATAAATATTTTGATACTTATTTGATTTCAGAAATTAATACATTTTTAAATAACAATTCTTTAAACCACTATAAACTATCAATTATTGGTTTAGTCCATACACTTAATTAAAATGTTATCTACGCATTTAAATTCAATTCCCATAACATGTAAAACTCTTAATAAATATATAAGTGTAACTATCTCAAGTCATCCATTAACCGAAACCTATAAATTGGAAAAAATTAAATTAAAAAAATCGATTTAAAAATAATTTTTTTAAATTACTTTTCAAAAAAATGCCATAAAAAAAACACAACACACTTTTAAAAAAAATTCTTCCCTTTGTCCGTGGGGTTGATTTACATTTAACAAACCACAGATTCTCTATTTTATTAATTGAGGTCTTCAAACAATTAGATGATATAAAAGATGATTCGAAAGAAAAAGCAAATTTCGCCTTTAAAATGTGAACAAAATGTAAATTCCAAAGAATTCATAGAAATATAGCAAGTAAAGGCTCTTTGGAATTCACTAGGGTATTCATTAACGAATCATTCTACAAGCTTCCATCATATTGTAGCGGACCACGCTTAACAAAACAAAAAATAAAAATGATCGAGTTGGACACCAAGAAGAATATATATATTGGTTCCACAAAATACAGACCGAAGTCTCATGAATTCATGTTACTTGGAATGAGTACACCATGCAGGTTTTGCATATATTTTACGGATTTTCGGGGTCTTTAGGGTTTCATAAATTGGGTTCCCGCAGACTCCCCAGGCTTGACGGCAGATAAAGAAAAACCCTGGACCTGATAATCTTCGTCCCGCCGAGATCCGTTGTCGAAATTGAGCTGGTAACTCAGAGGATCGTACTGGAATCTCGACGGCTTGGAACTGTACATGCTTTTGCCGTCTCTTTTAAACCTGCGAACGAAGTGTTTCCATTTGGGCCCGCTGCAGCAGCTTCCGGTGTCGTCAATAACGGATTTCGACCATTCTCCGGCCCGTCTGACGCTGTTCCAGACCTTGCGCCACCATTTCTGAGAATCCCCGTCCAGAGAATCCGCGCTGGGGTTCGATCGCTTGACCTTCTGTAACCACGAGGGCCGGAAGGCTGAGCGCTCGTCGTCCGACCCGCAGCAGGAGAAAAGCAGGCCTGCGAATGTGAGGCTGCGAGCCTGGCCGCGTGTGTGGGATTGATCCATCTCCAATTGCAGGATTCGATCTCTGAAACAGCAGTGCCCGGATTTTGTAAGAGATATTCGAACGTTAGGCGCTGGAATTTTGTAGAAAATGTGCGACTGGATATTGCTGGAAAATGATGCATCAACAGCCAAGATAGCAACTGGCAGAGTTAAATGGGCGGAGTCCAACAATAATTTTGTTATGAGCTGCCTTATCAAAGGGAGTCGTTATCTTTATTTCAAAGATAAAACTGGATATAGGGGTTTTGTGAGAATCTGGATTTCGAAGACAAGCGAAATTATAAAATAAGCGAGGTCGAAGTTAGAAAAGAAATTAACAGATAACCTTTTTTTTTCCAAGGAAAAAAATCGTAATTAACTAAATTAACAGATAACCTGCAACGACAACGAGATTTAAGAGAATTAAATTGGCAGCAGTTTATTTAGTTTATGTTTAGAATTATTTTTAATGAGTTTTAGTTGGAATTAGGTAAAAAAACTGTGGTTTATGAAATTTATTTATGTACTTTTTTATAGTTAATTATGTTTATAGATATTTAGATATTATTTTACATTTTGAACGGATCAATAAGATTAATTCAAGTGTTAAACTAGCATGTCCATATAGTTTGTGGTTGCAATTTTTATTTTATTTCACGTATTCTTTTAATTAAAGGGGTTCAGTGTGAGCTACAACATGTTATGAGGGACATTCTTAGTGTTATCAATTTATCAACTATTAGTTACTTTTTATATTCTTTTTCATTTTATCTCACATTCTTTTAATTATCTGCCATGAATTGTTGGTTATCCATTCATTAGCTATGAGTTATCAATGCATTGTTGCAAGTTATCCATTCATTAGTAGTTATTTTTTATATTTCATTTTTCATAATTGTTTATTTCCAATATTGAACAATTGCCATAAAATCATAGTACACTTAGCTTAGATGAAAAAACATAGGTGGTGGTCCACTCCAAATCTTAAATAAAAATGTCTATCAAACCAAACAATGATCATTTGTTTTTGTTTTTCATATCAGTTTTTGTTTTTTTGTTTATTAAATAGAATTTGTTTTGTGTTTTTAATTATTTTAGCTTATCTTGTATGAATAATGGGTATAAAATTATATATTTTAGCTTTTATTTAACAACCAGTTATTTTGATAAAACTAAGTGGTTAGTTGTGTCTATTAACATTCATTCACCACTTTACTTGTGACTATATAAATATATATGTATAAATTTTTTTTTTTTACAAATTTTCAACCAAAATCTAGATAAAATAAAAATATCCTAAAATATATTGAAAATCTGAAATTTATTTATTTCCCAATGAGTGAAAGTACTTTAATAACTCCATTGTATTTTATAATTATTAAATGTTAAAGTGAATGAAAATAAAAATGTAAGGATTTGTAAAAGTATTCATCATAAAAGAGAGGGGTTAATGACGCTATTATTAGATTTAAGGATAAGGTTCAACTTAAGTACAACTTATTAGGAGTTTATTTTTAAATTTTTATGGTTAATAAGAACCCTCTTGGGTTTGGATCTTTGTCTATTTGATCTTTACCTTTGATTTTTGCAATTTACTTTTCATCTTAATTTGTTGAACTTTTTAGCTTAAATTTTTGGTATTTTTTCATTTTGGCAGATCAGCTTGGAATCTTAAACTTATGAAATGGAATTAGATTTTGATGGAATTGTTATGAATTAAGACAATGTAAATTGATTTGCACTTTGTAATTTTTGTAAGTTAAAATCATTTGATAGTTCACAAATTTTTTAATCATTTGATATTTTATTTATTAGACTTTTTTAAGTATTTACAGGTTATAGTTTATGTGTTATTTATAGTAGAGGATTTTTAATGTAAAGTTTTTATTTATTAGATTTTTTTTAAGTATTTATAGGTTATAGTTTATGTATTATTTATACTAGAGGATTTTTAATGTAAAGTTTTTATTGTAGTTAATGGCCAATTAATTCAAGTCATTTAGATAAAATTGAAGAACACCATGTTATCAAGGCATATTTTTTTGTTTTTAATTCAGAAACTAGTCTATTGAAATAAAGTAATAGTACAAGAAAAAATAAAGTTCAGAGTATCAATTCTTCAAGCAGATAATAGCAAAAAAGGAGTAGCATCCTGCTCTCGAGGGGAAATTGGACCTTTACAGACGGAGTGATCCTCCCAATGAGAGAGAAAACATATCATTCTAACACAAAATTTATAGAGTTTGAGTATGAAAAACTGAAGTAAAAAAATTGTTGTAATAAGCAGGGGAGTCTAAAACACAATAAAAAAGGGAGAGTACATGAATCATGAACCTAAACTATGGCTTGGAGGGGGGCTCCTCCTCTATTCGAACCCCAAAGTCGAATCCTAACTGGCAGTTTGGTTGGCCCTTCATTGTGGAAACAAGTGGGTTGGTAGAAACTTGACCATCATGCTTGCCTGGACTTCCTCCATCGTTGCTGGTCGCTTCATCACTACTAGCCTCCTCCTCACTGCTGGAGGGACTTCGCTTAACAGGAAGAGGCTCTATTTTTTTTGTAATCAACCGCAATGTTGATGACATATTTTCCTTGCCTGATGCTGAACATGTTCCGTTGGGGATGGGGGGGGCGACTTTTCAATATCCATAGGAGCAGCTGAGGGGTCTATGGTGGGAACTACTGAAGGAGTCACAGAAGGAGCCAGAGGGTTAAGCTGGGGCCTCCGATGGGATGAAGGAGAAGTCTGGATAAAATATTTTTGATGGCCCAATAATTGCGCCTATTTTTAACCGCCTGGTTTGTCGTTGTGTGAGAGCCTGTGACTTCATCTTCCCTGTCGTCAAATAATTGATGGAGAAGTCAGGGATTTCCAAATCGTAACCTTCAGTGCTATCCTGAGCAATGAAGTTTACAGCACGCGCATTAACATTATCTCGACCTCTGCGACCTCGTCTGGGCATAGCTCGCAGTCTACGTGACATGGTCCATTTGACTGACAGCGCAGAGTTTTGAAGCTCTTGTATGTCGACAGGTAGACTAAAAATGGAAGGCTGAAGACTGTGGTGTTTTTCCTTTGCTTCCGAAATAGCAACATAGCCAGTCTCCGCAGGAATGAATGGGGTCGAGAAAATGAGAGGTAAAACAATGAGTAGGCAGCCCTTAACGAAGGGGCACGCTTCTTGAGAAGCCATTAAAATGGCATTAACTATGCAATCGAATGCAAGGTACCATATGATGGCAGGGGAATCACCTCCCATCATGAGGTTGGAACTCGTGTCGTTCAGAATGGATATCAATCTACGACTGTTAATGGTTGAGTGGGATGATGTCATAGGAGTGACGTTGGTGGACAACTGTGTGTCCCGACAGTCACTCCTTGTTGTCCATGTGGCAGTGAGTCACCCACATCCGAGGGTTATCAAGGTATACTTATTAAAAATAAGTCTTTTATTATAGTTTTGAATAAAAATTTAAGGGTTGTTTTTTGTATATGGGATAATTGACAATTACAATTCTTGTTGAGTCTGTACCTTTTAAAGATCATGAGGTCTAGTCCTATAGCTACCACTATAAACCATCCTCCCCCATCTTGTATTGGCCCTAAGAGGAAGATTAAGGCACTATTGAGATTTAAACCTCAAACCACTAGCTAGCAAAACAATGTTTATTAAGCCATAGGCTTTGTTCCCAATGAATAAGATTTAATGTTTTATGCTTCTTTTGAAGTCTCTAAAACAAGGAATTGAACTTTAATAAAAATAGGAATGAAATTTAATGTTTTATGCTTGTTTTGAAAGGTCTAAAACAAGGGATTAAACTTTAATAAAAATAAGACTACGTTCATGAAGATAAATTTTACTTTAAAATTATCTTTATAAAATCCAAATAAATTTAAATTATCTCATAAAATCATTGCTTAATTTGTTATAATAACTTTAAAACTAAAAAAAATAACAAAACTGAACTAAAGGAAAACCAATATTCCTCGTGTTAATTGCTCAAGCTATTTCCAATGGAATCATGTTTTTAATAACATTTATACAAGAGCATATACTACTCGTACAAAACCAATTAATACACAAAACATTTATTTGCTTTATTATAATAATAATTAAATTTATAACAAGAATTTTAAATTAATACTTAAGCAATATACCTTACTCAAATTAAAATTTTAATATTAAATTATTCAAATTAAAGTTTTAATATTAAATTATTGGTCAAAGTATGTTGACGTGTTTTCAGGATAGTTGAGATTTAAGGAAAGTTATTGGTAAAGAATTGCTGCTGGAGTGAGTTCCGTGTTTAATGTTACTTGGTTGTAATGTAACCGTAACCCTCTTTTAAATATTTGAAAATTGAAGCTTACCTGTCCATTATTTTCGGGCCGAACTACAAACGAAAAAGGAAAAGTCCACCGTAATCCAATGCCAAGAAAATTTGTGTCAGCCGTTATGACAGGTTTAGAAAGCATCTTTTAAAGCCCGCTTTCTTTTCTTTTCAGTTTCTCCATTCCACGACACCTCACCTCTATAGGATAAGTCAAGAAAACAGCCAATGATTACTTTATTAAAGACAAAAGAGGTAAAAACTCTATTCTACTTCAGTTTCCACGTCAGCCAATGACACTTAAAAAATAAATTAGTAATTATTTGAAAGGTGTAAAGACACATTAATAGAATGGATTACCTTTAATAAATTGAAAAGAAATAAATGTGTTTTTATGGTATTTGTACCATTGCTTTTTTTATTCAATAAAAAAATAAAGTGTAAAATTCTCTAAAGAATTATTAAATGGTTAGAAAAGTTAAAAAACAAGAGAAATAGCATTTATGCTTCAAGTTCGTGCCTAAATGTATTTGAATTTGTGATTATGCGAATGTATGGCGCGTGGGGCTTGATGAAGGCTTGTTATATGAGTTATCACTAATGAAACTTATTGTAATTATGCTGTGTCGATGGTGAACATTTCCGAGGTGCGTTGTGTTGTATGGTAGAAAACTTCATTTCTATTGGCACATTTATTGTGGGTGTGATGTATCACAAATCATGACTTTTCCGTGCTTGTGATGTGTTGTAGGCTATGATTCTTTCTTGCTCACGATGTGTCACGACTTACATGTACAAGTGTTTGAAGACGATGTTGTTTACGGCAAAAAATATTTTACATGTAGCAGAGTAATAAATGCTGCGGCAGCAGCATTGTGGACCGTTGGATCTCAACCTGTTTGAGATCCAACGATCCACAGTACTGCCGCCACAACATTTATTACTCTGCTGTATAATGAATATTGTTCGTCGTTACTCATAATGTGTCACGACTCACACGTGCAAGTGTTTCAAGACGATGACACATCACAATGGTGTGGGCTTTAGGTCTTGCGATTTTTATGGTCTCGGAACACTTGAACTTACTACACATTGTGAGCATGAAAAATTCAAGACCAGTGACAATCATACGCACAAAAAAGTCATGGGTTATGATAACATCACACCACGGTAAGTGTGCCAAAAGCTAAACAAACACTCCATCGTATAACCCTAAGGATCCACCAATACAATGTGTCACATGCAAAAAGTTTTCTACCATATGACATGTCACACCCCATAACTATTCACCACCATAGCATAGCATACTTGAGAAAAGTTTCATTTGTGTACTTCTCATCGCATCTCATCATGCCCATGTGTAATACATTCACATATTCACAAATACAATTACCTTTATGCAAGGACTTGCAAGATCACAAACTTGCATGACAAGTGATAGAGACACCAATATTTCCACTAAAATTTGTATAAATAGTGAAAATATATGTACAACAAAAATAGGAAGCTACCTTTTCTTTTGCAATTCTATTGAATAATAAACTAGTTTTTAAATTTAGTTTATGTTTTTGAAGTAGTGAATATAATTGTGAAAAATAGGAAAAACAAATTTCCACATTCTAATGAAAAATATATAAAATGTTAAGGCAGATTCATGGTTACCTACATCACAACAATGTTAGGAACTACCTTATTAAAATATTAAAAAAATATAAATTTATTAAAAAATGTTAATTATAGTTTAATACTTATTTTTATGTTAAGCAATGTCAAATTAATTAACAACAATTTTATTTTGTTGTATTCATTATAAAGTTAAATTTTTATATTAAAAGCTAAACATCTATACCATCCATGGTGCCTTATGAATTAGTTTTTGGTGTATAATAATAATATAGTATATTTTATTATACAATCAGCTCTACATAATATATATATATATATTATACAATTATTTCTATATAATTTACATAAAAATATTTACTCCGATATATGTTTTTATTTGAAATTTAAGATGGACTATAATCTATGTTTTTTCATCTACCAATAAAGATGAAACAAGTATAGATGCGTTAGTTATAATACCATATGATTCAGTTTATAATACAAGATAACAACATAGATACATATTTTATTCTGCACTATTTTCTACATAGTATACACAAATATATTAATAATATACATAGTGGTGATATAATATATTAATTTATTATTTATATAAATATATTAAGAGTGGATAATATAATGTAATAGAGTTGCATATGTATAGGTTTAATATTTTGTTATATGTAAAACTAAAATGATGCCAGTTTTCATTAAAAAAAACCACTAAAATTTAGAATTATATTTTTAATATTTATTCCTAAAATTATTGGTAATAAATTATAAATGGAAGTTAAACAATAAGTTGAAAAAAAAACTCAAAGGAGTGTATTGTCTTCATACTATACACATATTAGTTAACGCAGTCCAAGTGATGAAGGAAATGATTAGTTATCCACACCAAACAATTCATCAAATTAATGATTATCTAGTCATAACTAAGTTCACTGTATTTTCCCTAGTGTAATGCCTACTTTAAAATAAAGCTATTTAAATAGTTTTCATATCAAGCCAAATACCATTAAACAACCTCCTAAGCTATTTAAATAGTTTTCATATCAAGCCAAATATCATTAAACAACCTCCTATATGCATAGTTGTTGTGTTCACCATTAACGATAAATGTATATTTTTATTTTCAATTTATCAAATATTTAGAAAGGATTACTAATTTATCAAATATTAAAAATGATTACCCATTTATCAAATATTAAAAAGGATTAGAAGAGAAATACATGTAAAGTTTCGAAAATTATTAAATTGAAGTTATAAGATTTTCTAAATTATTTTTTTTAGTGAAATTTTTTTTTTTTTTATTCTATTTAAAATAAAAATAATTGAGAGGGTGGTACCATGGCGTATAACAAGTATTCAAAGTATGAGGCATAGTCTTGTCACGTAATTCCAAAAATAACATAGATCATTACATAAGCCAAACACCACGTAAATCCCATCCATCTGGCTCACACCCATCCATCTTGCTCACACCCATCTTGCTCAGTATCTTCTATCGATTATCACCTCATTGCTAATAGTTGTCATAATCAATAGAGAACCTTAGAGGTTCTTATATAAAATGGAGTCTCTCATTGGCATGTTAGCTTGCTTATTGTTTTCCATGTATTAGAGCAAAATGGCTTCAATATGTTGTGCCAAATCTTTAGGTTTTACAGACAGAGTTGGACTCAAAGGATTTGGTGAATCCTTCTTTGTTGACCCCTCATGAAATTCTTGCAAATTTTAAAGCATAAAGGGTTAGTTACTTTCAAAAGTAGCTTTAGATAGCTTAGCTATGCAAAATTAATAGGCTTATTCTCATGTGTTGTTTGATCCTCTTTGGCACACTTTGGAGAAGCCCATTATACAGTCCCTCCAATAGGGTTAGTGTTTCCAATAACCTCAAAATAAAAACTTGTATAAGTGGAAGTAGTTCAAAATACCTTCGGAGAATCCAAGAACCTCGAACAGGTTAAAATAACTATATAGGGGCTTCAAAATATAATTCATTTGAACTAATAAGATTCCTTTGAAAGAAATTTTTCCCAATTATGGACAACAAATGTGTATAGTATAGTAAAACAAAGATCAAATGAAAGCTTGGGACAAGGTACGATGATCTGAGGATACCCTACAAATTCACCCCTTACCAAGTTTCACTATCCATTATCTCATATAAAGGAGAGCTCCATTAAAGGTAGTGATCTTTCTTGTATTCTCCCCATTCTTTCGACACATCATGAAGTTCCTTTCCTTCCAGTAAAACATTTGAAGAAATTTTGAGAGTTTTCTTTATGGTTCTCACATACTCTTGAAACTGTACAAGACTTTGTAGACTTTGGTGTTGGTTTGTTTGAGATTTTCTAGGTTTTTCATATCCTTTTCAACATATGCCCAAAAGCACAAGTCCTTGATGAGAGGTATAGTCTTTGTGCAAGATATTTGAACCCTTGAACTACAAGGTTTTTCCTTCTCTTCCATCAATTTATGAAGAACTTTATGAAGATTGGGTCTTTCACTTGGAAAATAGTTTAAGTTGTTGTTGGTGGCATTGGATTTAGTTGCGATATAATAATGTGCAAAATCCATAGACTCTACAAGTCTTCTATATGTATTTCTATCATTTATCCACTTTTTTTGGATTGGACAGAACTGAGCAACTCATGACTCTCCCACAATTTAATAATATCATCTCAAAACATCCAAAGCTTTTACCTATGTCAATCAACACACATATTTTTCATCTCTTCGTTCTTGAAGGTATCACAATATCCAATGCCACCATCCTTCTTATAACCCTCTTTACAAATTCTCCTTCTTCTATAGAATCAATAACACTCCAAGGATTTAAATATGTTTGGAGGAACATGGCATGAGAAGAAGGGACATGACCTGTTAGAGGAGAGACCATTATAAGTGAATTTCCAATAAGGAATCTTGAAGCTGGTACTATTGCATAGATGAAAAAAATCCCTCCATCAATCGTACCAAATTTTAATGGGAAGGAGAAAGAAGACCCTGGTTTGTTCCTTTTTAAATTCAACGTTCTTACCAGAAGTTATGCTTGTTTATCGAATGATAGAAATTAAAATTATTTACTACCATGTTGAAGAACGCATTCCATTGGTTCATGGGGATAGGTGGAGACAATATTGCTACATGGGAAGAAATGAAGAAAAAAATCCTACAAAAATATCAATACTACTGCAAGGAAAAATATGGAAAGTAAGCCATCTTCAAGATGACACACAAAAAAAATGGGAGTCTGGAAGATTATGTAGAATGGCTCCAGTATAACTTGCAGCAATCAAGAAAAAATAGATATTTGGATGATGAACCCTACAAATTCTTTTATTACAAGGGACCAAGGAAGAGTGCATTAACATTCTAAATTTGATGGGGTCCAGAGATGTATCCTAGCTCAAATACAGTGAGATTTGTGACCTTTGTAAAATATTTTCATGAGGAACCTCCAAACTAGGAAAAGGGAAAAGGGACATAATGACTAGAGCCTCCATAATACTTGGAGGAGTCATCACTCCAGAAAATAATGATAATATTTTGGAAGAAATTAAAATCAATATACTCATCTCCTTAAGTTCACACATGGAAATAATGTAGATCAAGAAGAAGTGGGAAGAGTTAGAATTATCTATGTATTTATTCTTCCCCAAATGCTAAAAGAAGCATCCTTTAAAGAATTTCTTGTTGTATAAACTTGAGATTTGTGGAATTTCTAAATTGGAGCATCCCACTAGTAGTTGTCCTTCTCTGCCATGATTGAAAGCATTTTACTAAGGAAATAATGAAAAAAGTGAGCAAGTTTTCCTCATTACTCAAAAGGGACCATGGCAACCTCATCCTCTAGGTATGTTCCCATAATTCTTGCAGTCTTATAATCCTTATTGGAATAACTCACAAATGCAGCATCCATCTCAATCTTGGTACCCTCTTATGCATCAACTACAATGGGGGGCCCCACCACCTTAAAAATAATCATGGTAGAAGGGGTGGAGGATTCCTTCCTTTGTAAATCAACAACAAAATCATCCACAATTTCTCCCACAACCACAAGTGTTTCCTTTGCAATTTCCCTCGCAACAACAGATCCAATTACTTACAAATAATCCACCTCCACAACCACTACTTCTTGCACAACCTACAACTAACCAAAATAATGAAACAAGACAAGATACTTATGTTTATGAATGAGCTAGCTTTCCCACTTATTCCATTTCCTCCATAGACTTCTAGGGTATTCACTTACAATTAGGGTGACCCTTAATAATAATACTTCTTCATTGGTTGTATCTGAGGAAGATGAAGATGAAGAAGTCCTGCCACCCATAATAAATCAGTCCCAAGATCATCATACTAACCAAGAACATATTCCTCGTCAACCTTCCAATCAACCACAGCGTACACAAAACACACAACCACCCCCTTACCTAGAGAGGATGAATTTAGACACACTGGTTACTCATCTTGAGTTTGAATTTCTAGGAGAATTGAGGAATGCATATGTGAGAATCCCATTATTTCAGGCCATAATATATATTCCCATTATTCCAAAGTTGTTAGGGAGTTATGCTTACTAAAATTAGGTAAGAAAACAAAATATCCCCAAACAGTTCATGTGATCGGTCAACTAAAAAATTTAATGCTAGTAAAAAAAATTATTGCTAAATACATAGATGAACAGGTAGTCCCCGTGTAGTCCCATAATGAATGTTCAGATCAATAAAGTCCTCATTCTCAACAATCTAACCAATTTAGGTGTTGCAATCAATGTGATGACAAAAGAAACCATGGAAATTCTTGGATTGTTTGATCTACATGGGACTCCCATTTTTTGCAGTTAGTTGATTGGTCCGTAGTGAAACTAGAGGTAATTTTAGAAGATGTAATAATTTATGTAGGCTCCTAGGGATACTCGACATATTTCATGGGTCTATAGACCAAGTCTAATTTTGGGGGTTTCCCCTTGATTCTAGGAATACCATGGTTGGACACAACTAATGCCTACATTGGCTACATATCTAAAAATGTGACTATTTGTCATGGTAGTTCTACTAAGAAACTTACACTCTATCCCTCCGCTAAGGCTAGTACAAACACGAAATAATAATGTGGGTGGAAGAAGAAGATGATGATGATGATAGAATACCCATCCATTGCTTACAATAAATCAATATCTCTCTGCAAAAGAACAGATCGAGGACGAGATGATAAATGATTTCATTCCTAATTCTTACTCCTCCTTACAATCGACTTCTCATATTTTCAACCATTTTTTTTATCCTGCCACTCAAGAAAACGATTCCTTCGATGACTCCTCCACAACAGCAGACATCATACCCCTCCCTCCTAGCAATGTGAATAAATCCACTTGCATAACCATGGAAATTATCTTAGGGAGAACCTTGAATATTATGCACTCTCAACTTCACAAATAAAGGAACTAATTATTTTGTTGCAAACCCATAGTGATGCATTCACTTGGGATTATATAGATATGAAGGGGTTTCAACATGGTTTACACTCATCACATATATATAAATAAGGACTCGAGACCTATCCAGTTTCCACAATGAAGAATTAATCTTGCTTTGCAGGAAATAGTAAAAAATGAGTTGCATAAATTAATCACTGTGAAAATTTCATATACCCTAATTATGACATCCAATGGGTGTTACCGCTTGTGATCGTCCTCTCAAAAAATGGGAAATGGTGAATTTGTGTCGATTACATGGAAATCAATAAACCCGCCCATGAGGATCATTCCCCCCTACCTTCCATTAATCAGGTCCTTGAAACATTAGCAAGAAAGAAGTACTTCTCCATCCTCGATGGGCTTAGCATATATAAAAATTCAAATCCCCCATGAGGGCCAAGAAAAGGCAACTTTTATCTTCCCTTGGGGAACATTCAGTTACTAAGTACTTCCCATTGGAATTTGCAACACACCCACTACTTTTTAGTGGGTATTCCTTGCTATATTTCCAGACCTTGTTCATGATTGTGTAGAAGTGTACTTGGACTATTTCACAGTATATGGTGATGCCTTTGACAAAGAATTAACCAACTTGGGGAAGGTACTTAAGCGTTGTAAAGAGACAAACTTATCTCTCAGTAACAAAAAACGTTTTTGGGAAACTCACTGAAGGGATTGTTGTGGGAATCACATTTCTCCTATAGGTATTCAAGTAGATTTGGAAAGTTTTTTGGTAATATCTAACCCTCCTATCCCAAAAATGAAAAAATAGGTACATTATTTCTTAGGAAATGTTGGTTATTATAGACACTTTGTTGGAAATTTTACGAGAATAACATCTTCTCTATTTTCATTGATTTCTAAGAACACATAATTCACTTGGATTGAATAGTGTCAAATTACTTTTACAGCTTTAAAAGAGAAATTATGTACAACACCAGTCTTGAGGGGGGGGGGGGGAATTGATCCTTACCATTCTACATATCTATTGATGCCTCAGACACCGCCATTGGAGCAGTCCTCCAACAGTAAGAAGAACAAAAACCTTATGTGATATATTTCATCATTAAGAACTTGGCTCATGCGTAGCTAAATTACACAGTAATAGAACATAAATTTCTTGTTGTTGTCTTTTCTATAAATAAGTTTCACAATTGTATAATGGGTTATACCGTGCTTTTGCACACCGATCACTTTGTTATTCGTTACTTAATGAACAAACCTATCACCAATGGTAGAGTGACCAGGTGGTTGTTGCTATTATAGGAATTTGACATAACCATCCTTGATAGGCCTGAAAGGGATAATGTTGTCTTCGATTTCCTATATAGGCTTACCATTAATGGAGACACACTTCCTGTTGAAGATTTTTTTCTTGATAAACATATTTTTTCAATATCTACTAACACTCCATGGTTTGCATACATTTCTAATTAATCGGTTGTTGTAAGAATTTCAATGCACTTGTCACCAAACTAATGATAGCACATCATAAAGAAGAGCAATTGATATTTTTGGATTTAAGGATACCTCTTTTATATGCGACCAAGACTTATGATCCAATGTTGTGTCAGAGGGGATGATATTTTTGATATCCTGTGAGTTTTCCACATTGGGCCTTGTAGAGGGAACTTCACCAACAAGAATACTACTTATAAGGGATTACATCGTGGGTATTATTGGCCCATTATTTTTTTATATGCCAAAGAATATGTGAAGAGTTATGATAGTTTCTAAAGAATAGGAACCTACCAAATCAAATGAAATGCCACTATAAACTCAACTTATGGTGGAACCTTTTGAAAAATGGGTTGTGGACTTTGTAGGGCCTATTAATCCTCCTTAAAGACAATATTCATACATCTTGGTTTCTATTGATTATGTCTGTTTATGTTACAACATCGGGAGTCATTCTCCAGTATTGTAATATCAAGACAGTAGGCTTGTGTAGTCCTACAAATATCCTCATATGATTGAGGTGGTGATGTTGTAAAGTCTTGTGAGTAATATCAAGACAGTAGACTTGTATAGTCCTACAAATATCCTCATATGATTGAGGTGGTGATGTTGTAAAGTCTTGTGAGTAATATCAAGATAGTAGGCTTGTGTAGTCCGACGGATATCCTCATATGATTGAGATGGAAAGTAGGCTTGTGTAGCCCTACGAATATCCTCATACGATTGAGATGGACAATAGGCTTGTGTATCCCTACGAATATCCTCATATGATTGAGGTGGACAGTAGGCTTTTGTAGGCCTACGAATATCCTCATGTTGTGAGGTGGTGTGCTTTACTATGTAAAGTAGATATACTATGTGGTGTATGGCTAGTCATGGTCAACATGTGCTAGAAGTCTCCTTTAGGGATTAGCTACCCCTAGAGTAATTTACTTTAGCATGTGACTATATGACCCAGGGAAATACATATGATCATAGGTTTGGAAACGATCTTATGAGTATGATATGATAAAGATGATTATTTAATAAAAACACACATGGACCATGCAGAGATATTTAATATAAGCATAGAGATAGAGAGAGAATTTCAATTGCAGTTATGGTAAACAAGTTCAGTTAATTAAGGGTTCAACTCCTTAATTTGTGCAAATGGTTATTGGAAATAAACACTAATGGATATGCACTAGTTATGTTCAGTTACATTTAGTTCAACTCAGTTAGAGTTAGTTAATTAATGGAAGGCACATATATTCATGTGGAAGATAATTATGGAGTGCCAGCTTGACACCATATCACTATGGGGTGCATGATTAAAGATGGATCAGTGTTGTGAGTGTTAACAAGTTGTTGCTACATGCAACCATTCTATTTTTGTTGTAAAACCTAATTTGACTTGTTATTAAAATGCTATGCACTTGGCAAGTTAGATACGGTGTTCCATTCAATATCCTCTCTCCGGTGCTCTCGGTGAAAGCAATCTACTATTGTGTTGTAATCATTCTATGCTACTAATCTATCATACTCTAAGATCGTTTGCTGGGTTTTTATCCTCTGAATCAATGGAGGGTTTTCCAAGGGTATATCTTGTGTTCTATGGTTTGATTTATGTGTTTGGATTATTGATGAGATTTATATGCACTGTTACTATGAATTAAAGTTTTAAAGTTCAAGTTTCTTCATATTTTTCTTAATGACTAACATGGTATCAGAGCAAGGGCGTGTAAGAGCTTAGTTTGCACAAGCAACTAAAGCCTATGTGATCTTGACAAGTATTGAGCAAAGAGCTTGGAGCCATGACATCGATCTCCATCCAATTTGAAGACCAATTTGAAGATACTTCCAAATTGAAGGCAAGAGTATGAATCATTCTTGAGGAGAATTATCTAGATGTTGACTTTACCTTAGTGAGTGAGGACTCTTTATGCAGGGTGAATTCAAGAGCAAATCAATATGCATAATTTTCGTCACTTTTCAGGAGACAAATTTCGCGAAGACGTTTTGATCAATCCGTGAGGAGTCAGACAAAATGGTTGAAAACCCACTTCTGAAATTGGCCGATTTAACTTAATCTCAAGAAATTCTCAGAATTCGTGTTATGGCCGTTTTCTCAAAGTGGACCAATTGATGGAACAACCCCAAGAGTTGTAAGTTGGATATTATCAGTATTCAATGGATCTTGTGTATAATGACAACCTAATAGAGTTGAGATATCATCCAAAGAAGAGGATGATCATTGGAAGAAGTTTCTTTGAAAGAAGAACATTCGCTTCAGGTTGCATGGGATCCAGTTTCTCCATGCAGAGATTTGCTACCTCCTGCATGCACTCAAATTTGCAAAGAGATCAATACCGATTTACTACAATAATATTCGCAAGGAAGTAGAGATCAAGAGGGAGCATGCAAAACAATAAAAAGATAAGTACCCAAATTTTTTATTATATGTTATTTAGATCTATATGCTTTTGAATATTTTCATTACAGTCATCTAGAGGATGCATGATTGTTCATAAGATATGAATGTAAAGCATGCATGATTATTTTATAAAATATGAATATAGAGAATGCGTGATTATGAATATAAATGATGCATGATTGTTTCATAAAGATATGAATATAGAGCATGCATGATTATGAATATAAAGGATGCATGATTGTTTCCTAAAGATATGAATATAGAGTTGCATGCTTGTTTCATAAATATAGAGCTGCATGATCGATTCATGAGATATGCATAATGGACATGATTGATGAATGTTGGGCTACATGATTATTTAATTATCATATGCTTTTATAAAATCATATTTTGTTTTATTACAATCTATATTCCCGGACTTGGAATTGTGTTTAGCATATACATTGTTGTTCCTATCTTTATTCGAATGTTATCAATCTCATGAGTCCAAATTTTGCGAGATGATATAAAGACCGATATAAGACTTATGTAGAAATGATACAAGGTTGGAAACATCATTCATAAGACATGAGATTTATGGCAGCATGATTCTTTCACAAACTATGAACATAAGACTACATGATTGGCTAGGTAAAGGGCTTCATGCTTACCACATGAGATATAAACATGGGGCTGTATATTTCTTTCATAAAATGAATTTTTGGATTGATAAATGACTGATATAGGGATGCATATCAGTACATAAGATTATCATGGGTTATGATAAATCGGTTGGTCAATATCTGTACATAACTAAGTAAATCTTTATCAGTGTATTGAAAGTATTTCATGTGAATAAAATTCATGAGTATGAAATGGTTCTAACCATGAGAATAATTTGTCTTGTAGGGAAAATTAATATGCCCTTATCTATAAGTAAAGAAGGACATGAATGTGGAGTCATTCGGATGGCTGAGCCTGGAAGAGAACAATTCAGTAGGTTCCTATGTCTCTTGGGAAGTAGACAAAATTGATGGCTTAATTATATTCTAATAGATGTGAAGACTCTTGAAGATATTCTATCTTACGTAGATTCACGTGTCAAATAAAGAGGTTCATATATATATGAGCGTAAGCCTCCGTGATGGAAGACCTCTATTATGATTCTCACATTTACATGGTGAGAGGGAGTTGCTAGTCTCACTAGCTCCTAAAGAACCAGTGTAAACTGGTTGATGTACCTCTTGTAAAAAAAGAGATATGCATGATGCTCATATTCAGAAGGAAGCTAAGAACTGTATTCAATAATATTGTTATGATTCTTATGATTAGTGGTGCGGCAGTCACCAAACAAATATTTTCCTCGGTTAAGGAAAATGTGCAGTAAAAAACCTTTAAGAGTTTTAGGTTGATGGATTACAAATCCATGGCCACACATATGAAGGTAAAATTTTATAATTCTTATTTCATTATTGGAGGATCTCAAGTCAGTTGAGATGTATTTGGTTAGTCACAGGTCCCAAGATATGTTATGTGCTTTGCAGTTTGTACATATAAAGAGAATGATCATTGAGAAAGTGATCATGACTTGAAGAACATCACAGAGAATGGAAAGCTCACAAAGAACTTCTCTAGATAACAGAAGATTCAATAAGTCAACAAATGTTGAAGAGTGAAAGAAAAGGTAAGTCTTTCTTTTAGCATGTTATTACACATTTGTTGTATAATGTTGTATGTGATGGATTTAAAAAATCCATGGTTTCTAGTTTAGAGAAACTTTATTCTGGATTGGATCCAGATGATGCTACTTTGTGTAAGTAGTTGGTTGGTCTTTGAGCAGATCTGTTGTGTTTTATGCTTACTACTAAGCATAGATGTTTGAGTACCTTTGAGGTACATTAGAATAGGCTCTTTATTGTATTTGATACATGGTAGACCTATTATTTGATTGTGCTATCCAGCTATTGTTTTATCCTAAGATAAGCGATGTAACTTGAGGGTAGTACTACAAAAGCTAAGTGTATTGCTACTAGTACTACAAAAGAAATATGTATGTATGAGAGTACTACAAAAGAAAAATGTGTTTTGTGGATAGAACTACATACTGAGGAGTAGTGTAGCTTGGGAGGCTACCTACTAGGGTGAAAGACTTGAGCCTACAGTCATTAGGTGTTAATAGTCAAGATTTCTCGAAAACCCTATATGTGTTTTATGATAAAACACATTCAAGATGAAGTCTTACTTCATTGAAGTCATGGTCATGAGTTTCAGTACATAGGTATTGATGAGAATATTGCAAATTTGTGGCAAGCCTCTATTTGTGACGATGTTTAAACACTTCCGAGATAAGCTTGGTATGGTAGAGAATGTCTCCCTCGCTGAGAGGGAGTGTTGAGATTACAACATCAAGAGTCATTCTCCAGTATTGTAATACCAAGATAGCAGACTTGTGTAGTCCTACGAATATCCTCATATGATTGAGGTGGTGATGTTGTAAACTCTTGTGAGTAATATCAAGATAGTAGACTTGTATAGTCCTACAAATATCCTCATATGATTGAGGTGGTGATGTTGTAAAGTCTTGTGAGTAATATCAAGACAGTAGGCTTGTGTAGTCCTATGAATATCCTCATATGATCGAGGTGGATAGTAGGCTTGTGTATCCCTACGAATATCATCATATGATCGAGGTGGACAGTAGGCTTGTGTAGCCCTACGAATATCCTCATATGATCGAGGTGGACAATAGGCTTGTGTAGCCCTACGAATATCCTCATATGATCGAGGTGGACAGTAGGCTTGTGTAGCCCTACGGATATCCTCATGTTGTGATGTGGCGTGCTTTACTATGTAAAGTAGATATACTATGTGGTGTATGGCTAGTCATGGTCAACATGTGATAGAAGTCTCCTTTAGCGATTAGCTACCCCTAGAGTGATTTACTTTAGCATGTGACTATATGACCCGGGGTAATACATATGATCATAGGTTTGGAAATGATCTTATGAGTATGATATGATAAAGATGATTATTTAATGAAAACACACATGGACCATGCAGAGATATTTAATATAAGCACAAAGATAGAGAGAGAATTTGAATTGCAATTATGGTAAACAAGTTCAGTTAATTAAGGGTTCAACTCCTTAATTTGTGCAAATGGTTATTGGAAATAAACATTGATGGATATGCACTAGTTTTGTTTAGTTACATTTAGTTCAACTCAGTTACATTCAGTTCAACTCAGTTAACTACTCAGTTAGAGTTAGTTAATTAATGGAAGGAACATATCTTCATGTGGAAGATAATTATGGAGTGCTAGCTTGACACCAAATCACTATGGGGTGCATGATTAAATATGGATCAATGTTCTAAGTGTTAACAAGTTGTTTCTACATGCAACCATTCTATTTTTGTTGTAAAACCTAATTTTACTTGTTATTAAAGTGCTATGCACTTGGCAAATTAGATACGGTGTTCCATTCAATCTCCTCTCTCTGGTGCTCTCGATGAAAGCAATCTGCTATTGTGTTGTAATCATTCTATGCTACTAATCTATCATACTCTAAGATCGCTTGTTGGGTTTTTATCCTTTGAATCAGTAGAGGGTTTTTCGAGGGTATATCTTGTGTTCTATGGTTTGATTTATGTATTTGGATTATTGATGAGATTTATATGCACTGTTATTATGGATTAAAGTTTTAAAGTTCAAGTTTATTCATATTTTTCTCAATCACTAACAATGTCACTAAGTGATCGCATGATAAGGAACTTCCAGGAGACACGGAGCAGGCAATAACATATTTCCTATATGAGAAGATCTTTGTCTGATTTGGTATTCCACGAGAGTTTTCTATAGATAGAAGAGCATAACTCACCTCCAAGCATGTTCAGAAAATCACAAAGCAGTATCAAATCAGGCATAGCGTAAGCTCACCATACCATCAGTTGGAAAATGGACAAGTGGAAGGAACTAACAAAATTCTGGAATCCACATAAACCAAGACTGTCGAATTACATCTTAGGGATTGGGATAATAGATGTCTAGAGTTTCTGGGCTTACCATACTACATGGAGCAACACAACAGGTTTCACTCCTTACGAGTTTGTATACGGTAAACATGTTACCCTTCCTATCGAAATGTAAATAAAGATACCAAGAACTGCACTACAACCAGGGATGGACCTATCCAAGGCACATCAAAACCACTTGAATCAAATCAATGAGTTAGACGAATTATGCCAAGCCTCTCTACACCATGTTTCTTATGTCTATCAATAAAGAGATAAATGCCATGATCAATTCATCAAGCATAACATGTTTCAAGCAAGAGATTGGGATCTTTTATATGTATCTAGTCCCAAGGAATTTAAGGAAAACATTTGTACCCATTGGCTAGGATCACTTGAGATCAACGCCATATGAAAATGGATCAATGAATCTATGCACCATTGATGAAATCTGAATTCCTTTGATGTCTATCAATCATCACATGAGGCCATATAGGAAACCCTTATCTAGGGATGCATTTGTCCAAAGTATAGCAACATGCCAGTGCAACAAAGATATGGAGATTTTGGATAAAACATTAGTAAAGAAAAAAAAGTTCCAATTGTGAAAACCTTCTTGGGAGGCATAATTGGACACGTGTCATTTGAAAACTAGTCTTAAGGAAGGTGGCATCTTAAAAATAATAATAATAATAATATTTTTTCCATGATAAAACTTTGTTTTAGCTAGGTAATTTTTCTAGGACGTTATGTTTTAGGATTACACACAACCACTACATTTCCTATTGCTATGAAAACAACTGACAAGACTTGCCACAATATAGATTTTCCTGTAGGACTTAATTGTTTTTCTTCCAAAATGATACTTTGTTTTAGCTTAGTACTTTTTTAGGTACACATAATTTCATGATTATTTACAACCAGTGTATCTTCTATTGTTATGAAAACAACCCACAGGACTTCCCGTAGTACATATCTTCCTGCAAGACTTTCCACAATATTTCTTGTAGTACAGATATTCCTATATGAATTTCTACAATATTTCTCTCAATACAGACCTCCCCACAAGACTTTTCACAGTACATATTTCCATGCTTCTCGTAGAACTTCCAAAGTAAAAGGACGTTACTACTACAAAATCACATTTCATAAGTTTTTCTATTACAATTCTTTCCAAAAGTACATCAACCACAACATGATTCTTCATTATTTTCTAGCAATTTCGGTGATCACCCTGGATATTTTTTACCAGGACTTAATGCCTTCCAAGCACATCCATCTCCTTAGCACTGCAACCCCTTTTAGGTAAGTTAAGGTACGCATGTATGCTTCTTTGTCAGTAATTAACAAAAATAAGAATGATTTCCAAATATCCCTACACCATATCTTCATACCCTTGTCTTCTATATTTGAGGGCGGGCAATGGGTTTGGTATGGGTGGGGATACTAGAATTAGTAGGACATAAAAACATTTGTATGCTGACATATTTGGTAGAACTACCAAATTTGGTAGTTATGACATCCATGTAGATGACGGTTGCATATTACCAAGGAGATAGAGTGATATGCATTAGAAGAATTTTGAGGTAAAAGTGAGCCTCAAAACAAAACAAAAATATTATCAAAGTCAACTTTAAAATAAGCAATCACATTCTAGAGGATGACATTATTCGTAATGGTCAAGGTGGCATTGGTTGAGTTAAAGATACATATTTATCAAATTCTAAATGGTGAATGAAAACCAATAGTTAACCATAACAATGTTGTAAGTAAAGTACTTAAAAAAAGTATTCATAGATTACTTTTGAAGTACTTAAAAATCAAAATAGACTTCATATTTTAATATAAAATAAATTACAAATACTAAAAAACTAAATGCTCTATTCAAAATCAAAATACTTAATTACTTTTCAATATATGCTATACTTTTAAATATTAAATTACAAATACTAAGAAAATTGTATATGTATTACTTTTCAATATTGTAATTGTATATGTTTACTTTTCAATATAGTTTCAATTTTTGAAGTTGCTAAAATTAAGTGTTTTGGAGTTGGACGCGTTCAATGGGTAAGCACCTCTAAACTCATCATCCCCTCATATTTAGTATGCCATTTGTCAGATTGATAGATATAAGAAACACTAGTTTTTACGTTTCTCATGGCTTATTTAAAATTGTCCCTATCTTTTCATGTGCAACCACGAGAATGAATTCTTAAGGAAATTCTTGCGGAGAGGACTCTTTGACGGATGGATGGATTCTCATATTTGTCCCAAAACTAGGCTTATCCTACACTTGGATTTTAGAGCAGGGCTTCAGGTGTCGACCAGTTGAGCTAAAAGCTCCTATAAAGATTTTATATTGTTTCCATGCACTGAAAAGGCCATTGTTATTTTTCTCAAGAATCAGGGTAATTCAGAATATATAGATATTTAAGTAAATGTTATGCTTTTTACAAAATTAATATTACCCGTTACAAGCGATCTTTGTTTTCTTATCACACTTTTCTCACAATTCTCTATGCATTGGTTTCTTTGTGATAACTCTAATTTATCACCCTGGTACAATCATTCTTTGATTTTTAATGGAGTTAACATAATGTATATTTCTAAATTCCAAGGAGATACTTTTTTGGTTGAACCAGAAATTTTCATCCAACCATACCTTCTTTTACTTACTGGATATAATGGCACCTGTCTTTCCAAGATCAACGAAATATTTGATTCTTCCCCAGAAGAACCATCGACGACAATTCTTTCTTGTGTAATTAATATTACATCATGTTTTAGAGGTGCTTCCCCGCATTTTAATTCATTGATAGTAGGGTCACAATTTTCAATTACATTCAATCACAGTACTAAAAACAAGGCATAGCAGCAAAGCTACATATTCCCTACTTTTAGGTTTGTACAGGATTGTAAATCGTGGAGCAAGTTTATGTTCAGATAAGTCACCTCCATAGTTGTGGTCAGTAAGGAGCAAATGTAAATGAGGAATCTGCTAGAGCAAGACCTGCAATCCCGCGAGACCAATGTGTTATCAATGAAAGCCTCTCTTGGAATCTAGGTCAATTGGAACTATTATCCTGGAAGATGAAGTTGTTGTTGTTGGGTCGTCCCCTCTGGGATTTAGTAGGCACGGAAACAAGATTAGCTTTCAATTCACAAAACAACGCTTTACCATTTTACTCTCAAAAGAATTGAAATGAAACTGGACAGACACTTAAAACTATCTTTTGATTTGAAACACGGATAATGCAACAACTGCTTGATAATAATACACGGTTTTATAACATATTTACTAAGCTTTCATATGATACCAAAAACAAATGCAGAAAGCTTTTCAAATAAATTTGGAATAATCAGTCAAGTCCAGAAGTCAAGCAGACAAACACAAGACACATGACAAGAGGAAACTAAAATTCCAAGTATATATAAAACACAAGGCACATGACCATAGGAAACTAAAATTCCAAGTATATATAAACTGAATGAAAATCAAGTATACAATTGTCAACCAAACCCTTAGACAGAGAACGATGCTTAAAATTGTGTGACAATAATTTCGAAATATGGTACACATCAGCACTGAAAGAGGTTACAAGAATTACTTCCATAAAAAAATTCAGGAGCACCGATGGAACCTTGCTACAAGAGTAGATTGTAAGAAAGCACCATTAAAATTATAACAATGCCTATTCAAAATTTGTAATTTCTTCACTCCTATAGACCTGGTTTCTCTAACTGGTTAGCCATTCTAGAACATAAACATCCAATACTTTGGTTTCTCTAACTGGTCAGCCATTCTAGAACATAAACATCCAATACTTCGACATTGTTTTACGTTCTAAGGTATGCCAAAAATGCAACAAACTCCTGGAAAGCTTCCTTTCAAAAGTAGATCACAAGGATGAAGTACCAACACATAGATAGTGGACAATCAAATAAAAACTTCCAAGCTCCCACAAAATCAGGCATATTAGCGATTACATCGTCATGAACATAAATATTTGTATATTAGTATTCCATTCTTCGCACAGATGCAGATAACAGGTAATAAATGCGATGTTGTAAAGGAAGAAAAAAGGAAAAAAACCAAATTTAGTGAGGATAGCACAAAATGCTTGAAACGACCAAAACAAAATCCCAAATTTAAAGATTGAAACTGTATCGGTATAAATAAAAATAGCTTAAAATGCTCAAATTTTCTCATACTCATGTATTTTAAAGTCTTATGTTACATAACGATTGACCAAAACAAATCTGAATACAAGCTTCACTTCTGAGTTCTTGCAGAAGAATTAAATGTTACTGGCATAAACAATGGGAGAAATTCACATTAAAAAAATGATAACAATATAAATGAAGACATGAAGCTTGAAGAAGAATTGAGAAATTCAAGGCCTATAAATGCAACAAGATCCTATTCTTAGAAAATCTCAATGTCTGCAAATCCCTAGCATTTTCCAGACTAATATAAAACCTGGTATCCTTAACAAGGAAAAAATGAAATATTGTACGAAAAAGAAGATATCGTTTAAGCAGGCTAAAACCTTGGACATACCAAAGAAAAGGAGACACAAATTCTAGTCTGTATTTGGTGCAAAATTAGCGAAAATGTTTCTCTTATGGAGAAAAAGGGAATAATATGAATGCTAACTCCTTTAAGCTTTAAAATAATATAGAATATCTATTTAAAGCTTGGTTCAGTACATGTTTCTTTTATTTAATATAGAATATCGAGTTGCTTACGAAAACTTTGGCACGTAAAAAACTGTAATTCATCATGTGAAGAGAAGGCGCCAGCTAATAGGCCATGAGCCATTGATGTAAGGATTTTATGAAATCATGGTGACTTTATAATGGGAAAGAACCTGACACTATTTTTCCAAAAATCTCATCATTGAGCTATTCATGTTAGGATTTTATGAAATCATGGTGACTTTATAATGGGAAAGAACATGACACTATTTTCCAAAAATCTCACCATTCATGACTAAGCACTTCTTGATGCGATAAAAGAACAACAACGTTTATGCACATTTCTAGGTCTTTTTCCTTTTTGTTATTGATATTTTTAATAACTTTAAACTAAATGAATAGAACTGTCTATGAAACTCAAGCCTTGAACTGAAGTCGAATGCAATTACCGGTGAGACTCCTATAACTACAGTACTGCTAGAAGCATGACTTATTATTATCAACTTATTCTTTATCTTGTTAATTGATGTACTTATTCTTTATCTTGTTAATTGATGTACGATGCGAGGCAGCAAAAGAGGTCTGCCAATAAATACTTTCAATAATAATTTTAGCGATTTTATTGTGATGTTATACCTAATTAACAAACACTCCTATGTGGCCCGGCTTTGGCTTTAGAGCAAGCTCATAGAAATATTTTGTGTACAATTGATAACAAGGACCTCCTTCCATAGGATCTCCTAGGTCTCCTATTATGACGTCAAATCGTTCATCTCTATTCTGGAGCTTAGCGATGCGTCAAAGAATTTGGATTAAAGTTTTAAACTTTAGCAGGAACCTATTGAGGCCTGGAAAATTGCAGGCGGCAACAGTAAGGGATTCTCCCCAATCAACGTTCCCAACTAGCCCGTTGATTGTTTGGTATAGGGAATCCGTCCGGTTTGCGGTCCGGCTACCATAGGTCAAGTAACAAAACAAAGGCTTTACCGGTTGCGGCCCGGTCCACCGAGTTTTTGCGTTTTGACTTAAGATATGAAATGCAAGTGCCTAACTAAATGCATGGTGATAAAGATGCCAGGAGCAGTCACAATGTGATGTGTAGGTTCTTACCTCTCATCTTAAAGCTCACAAACATTCAAATCACAGACAACAGGAAATAAACTAACTATCTACTCTATCGCTAGGGAGCAAGACTTGTCATTTCTGGTGAGTAATACACTTAGCATATGCACTATGAAGAGTTACAGTTAGCTGATACTCCTTTCAAAAAACACATGAGCGATTACAAATATTCAAACAACCAGATAGCCAATTGCTTTATATAAAACACATCATCTATTACTCACAGTGGAAAATATCCTAAAATATACCGAAGAACATTTAACAAGAACATAGGTTCAGGAAAACAAATATTCTCACAGTACATGAACACAGCTGAAAACAGAATAGTCCCTCTTCAACATAATTCATTGAATAGCATTTATACATCCCATTTTTACTCTCTCCGACAGGTAAAATTGCAGTTTTCTTTGCAAAACGAAGTAGCTCCTCTTACAAGCAAACATTTACAAAATTTTCCAGGGAAAAAGCCCTCTCTCCTTCCTACTTTCAAATATTTAAACTGCTACAGCCGACCCTTCGGGGTCCCCCCAGACGTGTGGCTTTTCTGTTGCCCAAACGTTTCCGGTCCCCCATCTTTCAACGCACATTCATGATTGGTTGGGTAACTGTCGGGCCTTTCAGAACTTCGCATTTGCTGTTAAACGGTCCGTCTTCCTCCACACTGTAGCATTTTGATCGCTCCTTCGCGCTCACCTGCAATCGATCGACAAGCATCATCCACTGGGATTACGTTATAAAATATAATAGTCAGATCTACTCATGAAACGACCAGCCCGCAAGGAAGTCACCAAGCGTCGATACCACTACTTTGCCCACGGCGGGAAACTTACTGGAGGCTCAACAATACTTACATCAGACGGGTAGACCACTCCATAGGTGGGAAACACCATTAATCGGATGTTGGAAGCTGAAAGGATCTCCCAGCTGAAACGGCGGATGAGACAAAGGCTGAAGACAGGCGACGAGGGAAGGAGGAGGATGAGTTGGACATCGGTAGATATTAGAATCGAAAGCCCAAAGGATCTCATAGCCGCAACGGCGGACGAGACAAAGGCTAAAGACAGGTGATGAGGGAAGGAGGAGGCTGAGTCGGACATCAGCAGATATTAGAATTGGAAGCCCAAAGGATCTCATAGCTGCAACGGCGGATGAGACAAATGTTGAAGACAGGCGACGAGGGAAGGAGGAGGCTGAGTCAGACATCGGCAGATATTAGAATCGGAAGCCCAAAGGATCTCATAGCTGCAACGGCGGACGAGTCAGGGCTACGGGAAAGCGACTTAAGGTTAACATGGATCGGACGTCGGGGAGATTTAAAGAGTCGGACGCTAAAATGATCGGAGAGCCACAACGGCGGCGGAACAGAAACTCCCAGCTTCCGATCTGGAATTTAGAAGAGGCTCGATCGCAAGAAAAATTCAAGTGTTCAAACAGTTCTAAGGATTAGGCACAGCTAGGTTTGTTCTTACTCCGAAAAGGCAACTCTGAGGAACAAAGATTTCCTTTTTTTTTTTTACCAGTAAACCATACATCCACGACTCAAACCGAAACTGAACACGGCATAAATAAGCTGGCTGACATCCATCTTCAAAGTGAAATGAAAGGAAGACAAGCCCACGAGGCTCAGGAATTTAACGATCAAACCAAACAAAGAGATGAGGAGGGGCCCCAAAAATAAAATTTAAAATGGGGAGAAAAGTTGCGGCAGCAACAACTGGCAATTTCCTAGTGAACCTAGATATCTAGGTGACTTTTCTTTGAGTAGCAGACTGTTTCACAACAAAATTCATCAAATGAATTCTTTCAGCTATCCGGATTTCTCAAATGACCGAAGTGTGTACCTTAATCATTGATACTAGTCCAACTTAGGGAGGTGGAAACCGAGACTTTCAAGTCCAGATAACTCTGTCGGGGCCAGAGTATGAGTTTCATTATTACCTCTGTCTTCAGGTAGCTAACAGCATGGACACCACAGGATTGTAGCAGATAGTAAACAGCAGTATTCGTTTGTTCCTCGTTCCCATGCCATTTTAGCACTTTTGTGCTTTTGGACTTTTGTCCTTTTCAATCTGAGTCCTTCTGTACGCCTTTCTTACTGAAATTTAATTCAGGATCTTTTGGCAATTTAGTGCTTATGGTTCAGCACCCGCTTTGATATATGATGCTTTTATAGAAGTCTTTTGACTCTTTATTTGCCTTTTGGCATTCGTTTCTTGGCATGGGATCATTTATGTTTAATACACTGTTCACCTTGCTTCTTTCCATGGGTCCTTTGCTGTTGCTCCTTAGAACATTTTAAATGTGACGTGGATGGAGCCCCGACATAGTACTCCAGACTCCTCGAATCCGGTTTATTTTACAGGGGTTAAGCAGGACTTCAATGCACACAGACTTTTATTCGAGAAAACTGTTAGGCTGGAAGCATTCATTTAGCAATACACAGGATGGCACTCAACATATTTGATATTCCCAGAAAAGATCTTAATATCCTCCAGACAACCGCAAGTTCATTCCCCTTATTGAAAATCAAAAACTTAAAATTAAATCAAATGAAAGCATGACTCGAAAACAACCCCATAGCTTATTTATATACAAGATAGAAAACTCAAAGACAACTTCAAGAAAAATAAGGCTTGAGAACCAAACCATTAATTGGCAGGTTCTCCTCCCATCCCTGTAAATCTTGCAGCTTGTAAGTAGCAGGGCCAAGTTTTGCTTTGATCTGAAATGGGCCTACCCACAATTGTTGGAACTTAGTATGCTTTCCCTTCTCGTCATGGGGATGATCCCATTTGAGAACGAGGTCTCCCACTTCCAAGTCCCTTTTCCCAGCTTTATGTTTGTCAAACCATCTTTTTACTATCTCCTGCTGTTGTTTAAAACATTCTCTAGCCCTGGATCTGGCCTCCTCTGCTTTTAGAAGATTATATATCCTTATTTGGAGAACCTCGTCATCCGACCCCCTAGACTCTTGGGCTAGTATGGAAGCTGGTAGCATGATATTGGGAGGCAGGATGGCTTCCTTACCGTACACAAGGGTATAGGGTGACACTCCTATTGCAGACTTGGGGGTGACTCTGTCAGCCCATAGGGCATTGGGTAAGGCTGAGTGCCAACTTCTCTGGTTTTCTACTACAGTCTTCTTCAAAATTCTAATGAGGTTTTTATTAGAGGACTCGGCTAGGCCATTCCCTTGCGGATAGTAGTTAGCAAAGTAATGTAATTTTATCCCTTTATCATGAGCAAATGCAGTCAATTTAATTGATGAAAAATATTTAGCATTGTAAAAAACTAACGAAATTGGAACTCCAAACCTGGTCATGATATGATCTTGTAGGAAGCTGATGACTTCGTCTTCGTTTATTTTGCGCAGTGGGATAGCTTCGACCCAGCGAGTGAAATAATCAGTAGCAGTAAGAATGTACTTGTGCAGCAGGGAAGAATTGGGTTTTATTTCTCCAATAATATCCAGCCCCCATTGCTCAAATGGTTCCGTGATCATCACAGGATTTAAGGGCGCTGCTGCTTTAGGCTATCTCCCACCACACCTTTGACAAATATCACATGTCCTGACATGTGCATGTGCATCTTTAAAGAGTGTCGGCCAATAGTAACCAGCTCTAAGGATTTTGTGGGCTGTAGTGTCCCCTGAATAATGTCCCCCAGCCGGACCATCGTGTAATTCAGACATTACTTTCTCAGCATCCTCTTTCTCCAAGCATCTCAGGAGGACTCCATTGTAGTTCTTTCTGAATAATACGCCTTCTATGATTTGGTAGGAAGCTGATTTCAAACGTAGAGCTCTCCTTTGTTTTGAACTCCAATGTTCTGGCAACAGCCCTGACTACAAGTAATGTACAAGGTCTCTATACCAAGACTCAGGAGCTGTGAACAAAGGACATACATCCAGTACATGCAATTCGGCTTCATCTTCCCATGCTTGTTCTTCGTTGTTTCTGCTTCCAGTCATCAATTTGCATAATCCTTGACCTTTCACTATAGAGGCTGGCTTGAATTCAAGGTCCTATTCTTGAAGAACTGTTACCCAGTTGCCCCTTCTTTCTCCTAACTCTTTCTGAATGAGAAGGGATCTTATAGCTGGGTAAGGGACTATTACCTTGGTTCGATTTTTTAATATGTAAGGCCTGAATTGTTTTACTGCCTTAAATACTGTGTAAGCCTTCTTATCAATGGCTGGGTAGTTTAATTCAGCCCCTTGAAGCCTAGTGCTCATGAAAGAGATTGGGAATTCATCACCCCCATCCTCTTTTTGCGTAAGCACGGATGCCAATGAATCATCGGATGCAAATGTGTACATAATAAAGTCTTTACCAAAGTCTGGACTTTTCAGGGAGGGAGCATGTGCAACATCAGTCTTGATTTTCCTGAAAGCATTCTTTTCGGTTTCGGTCCACTTGAACTGTGCATTTTGCTTGACCATCTGCTGCAGTGGCTTAACAGTTTGGGCAAAATCAGGCACAAACGTTCGTACGAAATTTATTGTTCCCATGAAAGATTGCATTCCCTTTTTATTATGGGGCATAGGGTTTTGTTCAATGGCCTTAATTATTTCTGGGTCTATAGATATGCCTCTCTTTGAAACTATATGCCCCAGTAACTTGCCCTCTGTGACCGCAAAAATGCACTTCTTAGGATTGAGGGAAATGCCATATTTCCGGCAGCGTTTGAAAATTTGCTTCAGGTGGAACACGTGCTCCCCTCTTTTCTTCAAAAATATTGTGATGTCATCAAGGTATACCACAACACTTCGTCCAATCAGTCCACGGAAAGCTATGTCCATAGCTCTCTAAAATGTCACTCCAGCGTTAATCAGTCCAAAAGGCATCCTTCTATAGGTGAAAGTCCCCCATTTAGTTCTGAACGTTGTCTTCAATCTATCTTCCTCGGCTACTAACACTTGGTTGTAACCAGAGAACCCGTCTAACAATGAAAACAATTCAGAACCGGAAACCATCTGTAGCAACTGCCCCATGGGAGGCACCGGATAGTTGTCTTTATCTGAGGCGTGGTTTAAGTTTCTGAAGTCCACGCACAGTCTGATTTCTCCCGATTTTTTTCTAACTAGCACTAAATTTGACACCCACTCAGAGTGTCTGACTTTAAAAATAATTCTAGCGTCCAACAATTTCTTCACTTCGCTCTGGATTAGTGGTTCCAACTTCGGGTGCATCTTCCTCAATGGCTGCTGATATGGCTTGACACCTACTTTAATAGGGATGATATGCTTGATGATGTTGGTGTCGTAGGTTTTCAAACCTTCGTACGTCCATGCAAAAACGTCTTTATATTGTTTAAATAGGCAGACGAATTTGTCTCTTTCTGCTGGCGAACAGCATTTGCCAAGATTCACGAACTTAGGCTTGTTCTCAGTCCCCAAATTTATCAGCTCGAACTGTAGAGTTGAGCTGTGCGTCTTCACGTTAGCGGGTCTTCTGAACTTTTCATTCAAGTCAAACATCTTCTCTAACGTTCTGACCCCTTTAGGAATGAAATTATCATATTTCATCTCAGCCTGATGTTCCTCATCATCTATAATGGCCCCTTTAAAGATCTCATCATTTGTCAAACACTCGATTATTTGCTGGTCATTGTCAAATACTCGCAGGTTGGTGATCATGTCAGGTACTGAAGGCCTGAAAAGTAATTCAAC
>LPNX010769030.1:214969-258039 GCA_001517045.1 Pseudotsuga menziesii
GAAAATCGAAGGAGATCAGGCTGGGTGTTAGATGTGTCACTGGCCTCCTCCGCTTGATAGTTCCCTGGTTCCAGTTCGAGGAAGTAGTTTCCCAACACAGGTTCGACCAGTATATTCTTCTCATCCAGTTGAGTAACATTGTACTTCATGTGAGGTTCTCTCAAAACCTTAATCTGATTGGGACTTCCTTTGTACGACAACCACAGGTGCGACCAATCTGAGGCAAAATATCCATTCAATTTAGCTGACCAATCTCTGCTCAGGACCAGGCCGTAAGCGTCTGATATATCAGCCACCACGATGTTAATAACCTGGCATACTTTGTCATTTGATGCCAGATGGATTAGAACGTCCTCCATCTCACCAATTACCTTAACGTCTGTCCTATCCAATTGCACCACCCTCCACGTGGTTGGCTTAAACTGCCCATTGATTTTCTTACATACTGATACGGGCATGACATTAATTGACGCCCCTGAGTCTACTAGACAATTGTGAATGTTATGGTTAAAAATTTCAAATGTCAGGAGGAAGGGTGGTTGTTTAGTTTTAGACTTACCTCCAGTGCTAGCTTCTCCAATTTCTTCTTCATCCAGAGGTTGATTGTCAGCAGGCTGCTCCTCTTCTGATGTTTCCAGTGCTTTCAACAACCTTTCTTTTTGTTGAGGTACTTTGCACATTTCAAACAGAGGGATGTTTGCCTTTATCTTTTTTAAATCTTCAACAATGTCATATTCTATTTGTTGTCTAATGGACTGAGATTTATCAGCATTCACCTTTTCTTTGTTTAGTTTAGGAAACATTCTGTTCTGCTTAGGATCTTGGCTGGTAATAGTGAATTCTGGAGTCTTATCAGCCACGGATTTATCTTGAAATTTCTTCCTGATATTTCTTTGCAGCCTTCTCATCTTTGGGAGTAAAAGGCTGTCATTTCTAACTGTCCCTTGACTTCTAGTTGTCACGTTAGCCTCCCCGATATCTTTGTGTTTTTTAGTTATATCTTCTTCTGCATCGAGTAAGGAGACAGAACTCCATAATGCCATAGTCTCTTCTTCCTGTTCCTTTATAGAAGTAGAAGCAGCATTTTCTTTCTTTTCATCATCATCTTCTTCCGTTAGTCTCGAATCCAACATCTGATTCATAACTAATGTCATTGAATTTATCCATTGTGGACAGTTCCTTTCGGAGTGAGGCTGCTGGTGAAAGGTGCAGAAATTTTCCATCCCTATCTCTGTCAGATTCATAGACGCAGTATTGTGAGGAGGAGGTTGGGACTGCTTTTTTTCCTCCCTTTTCTTGTAATAAGGCCTGTAGAACTTCTGTGTTTCCTTCTCTTTCTCCAAGTCTATGATCTTATTAGACAGCTTTTGCATCATTTTGGCCATACTTTCATAATCTGATGCTTTCTCCTCTTTAGGCTTAGCGAACAATAAATTTTTCCTTCTCTCTCCTGATTGTTCGGGGTAATCTTCAATACTCTCTCTTTCAGCCTCCACCACTTCTGCTTCTTCATAGGTTTCTGTCAGAGAAGGCTTGGCCCTACCTTTCGCAAACATGGCCAGATCAGGACCCAAAGCTGAAGTATAGTACTCAATTAGTACTTTGTCTGAAGGCTTATCTGTTTCAGAAAAGTTCTTAAGATATGCTGTGAACCTTTGTGTGAAACTGTGCACTTTTTCCTTTTTCTCTTTCTTTAGTGCACATAGTCCTTTCATAAGGGCTGCGTGAGTCTTTTGAACTGCATACTTACTTCTGAAAATTCTCTCGAAAGTATCCCAATCTGGGATAGAATTAGCAGGCAACCCAAAGTAACAAGATGCAGCAGTCCCTTTGAGGGTATGCGGGAAAAGTCTGCACACTACATCTTCATGTTCCCCAGCTCTCAATCCTTCTATTTCCAAGTAAAAACTCTGCAAATGATCATCCACTAACATCTTCTCATTCGGATCGAACTTAGGCAATAACTTTTCAAAGGCCTGAGGTAGGTCATGCAAAGGGGGAGTCAGGTTTAGGGGTGACCTGGCTTTCCATGCAGGTGGTGGATTTGGTGGATTGGGAGGAGGTTGATTGGCGTTAACACCGGCCATGAGTTGAGGTGGAGAGTGAGGAGGTGAACCAATAGGGGTGTGAACAGGAGAAATGTAAGGGGTTTCTGGGCCTTCTTGATTCAAAGGTAGCTCAACTTCTTGCAAAGCAGTCTCTACAAGCTCTTCCCAGTCTCCAACCAACAATGAATCTTCTGCTATAGGACGATCTTTCTTCTTGTACTCTCTTCTAGGTAAGTCAAGGATAATTGGCAACCCTCCAAGCTTCTTTACGTATGCCCGGGTGTGTCTTCTTAGGTCGTTAACTACTTCGTTACCAACAGCATATAGATGTTCTCTTTTTTCTTCTTCCGGAATTGGATTGCGTGGTCCACTACTTTCAGAACTGTAACCAGCGGAATAATATCGGGAAAATGGGTTTCCTCGGCCAGCCATGCACTGGCGGCCCTCCTTCTAGCACCAAAACTGTTGAGGCCTGGAAAACCGTAGGCGGAAACAGTAAGGGATTCTCCCCAATCAACGTTCCCAACTAGCCCGTTGATTGTTTGGAATAGGGAATCCGTCCGGTTTGCGGTCCGGCTACCGTAGGTCAAGTAACAAAACAAAGGCTTTACCGGTTGCGGCCCGGTCCACCGAGTTTTTGCGTTTTGACTTAAGATATGAAATGCAAGTTCCTAACTAAATGCAGGGTGATAAAGATGCCAGGAGCAGTCACAATGTGATGCGCAGGTTCTTACCTCTCGTCTTAAAGCTCACAAACATTCAAATCACAGACAACAGGAAATAAACTAACTATCTACTCTATCCCTAGGGAGCAAGACTTGTCATTTTTGGTGAGTAATACACTTAGCATATGCACTATGAAGAGTTACAGTTAGCTGATACTCCTTTCAAAAAACACATGAGCGATTACAAATATTCAAACAACCAGATAGCCAATTGCTTTATATAAAACACATCATCTATTACTCACATTGGAAAATATCCTAAAATATACCGAAGAACATTTAACAAGAACATAGGTTCAGGAAAACAAATATTCTCACAGTACATGAACACAGCTGAAAACGAAATAGTCCCTCTTCAACATAATTCATTGAATAGCATTTATACATCCCATTTTTACTCTCTCCGATAGGTAAAATTGCAGTTTTCTTTGCAAAACGAAGTAGTTCCTCTTACAAGCAAACATTTACAAAATTTTCCAGGGAAAAATCCCTCTCTCCTTCCTACTTTCAAATATTTAAACTGCTACAGCCGACCCTTCAGGGTCCCCCCAGACGTGTGGTTTTTCTGTTTCCCAAACGTTTCCGGTCCCCCATCTTTCAACGCACATTCATGATTGGTTGGGTAACTACCGGGCCTTTCAGAACTTCGCGTTTGCTGTTAAACGGTCCGTCTTCCTCCACACTGTAGCATTTTGATCGCTCCTCCGCGCTCACCTGCAATCGATCGACAAGCATCATCCACTGGGATTACGTTATAAAATATAATAGTCAGATCTACTCATGAAACGACCAGCCCGCAAGGAAGTCACCAAGCACCGATACCACTACTTTTCCCACAGTGGGAAACTTACTGGAGGCGCAACAATACTTACATCGGACGGGTAGACCACTCCATAGGCGGGAAACACCATTAATCGGATGTCGGAAGGATGGTACGTCGGAAGCTAAAAGGATCTCCCAGCCGAAACGGCGGATGAGACAAAGGCTGAAGACAGGCAACGAGGGAAGGAGGAGGCTGAGTCGGACATCGGCAGATATTATAATTGGAAGCCCAAAGGATCTCATAGCCGCAACGACGGACGAGACAAAGGCTAAAGACAGGCGACGAGGGAAGGAGGAGGCTGAGTCGGACATCGACAGATATTAGAATCGGAAGCCCAAAGGATATCATAGCCGCAACGGCGGATGAGACAAAGGCTGAAGATAGGCGACGAGGGAAGGAGGAGGCTGAGTCGGACATCGGCAGATATTAGAATCGGAAGCCCAAAGGATCTCATAGCCGCAACGGCGGACGAGTCAGGGCTATGGGAAAGCGACTTAAGGTTAACACGGATCGGACGTCAAGGAGATTTAAAGAGTCAGACGCTAAAACGATCCGAGAGCCACAATGATGGTGGAACAGAAACTCCCAGCTTCCGATCTGGAATTTAGAAGAGGCCCGATCGCAAGAAAAATTCAAGTGTTCAAACAGTTCTAAGGATCAGGCATAGCTAGGTTCGTTCTTACTCTGAAAATGCAACTCTGAGGAACAAAGATTTCCTTTTTTTTTTTTTGACCAGTAAACCATACATCCACGACTCAAACCGAAACTGAACACGGCATAAATAAGCTGGCTGACATCCATCTTCAAAGTGAAACGAAAGGAAGACAAGCCCGCGAGGCTCAGGAATTTAACGATCAAACCAAACAAAGAGATGAGGAGGGGCTTCGAAAATAAAATTAAAATTGGGGAGAAAAGTTGCGGCAGCAACAGAACCTAATAAGTATAAAGTATAGTTCAAGAAAATGAATCATTAAAAATTAGTTACCTAACATCATTGATAACGAGCTCAAGGCCAGTGGCCAAAACTGCAGAACGCTTCTCTATTCACAACAACGTATTTGCGGCAAAAATCAACAACATCCTGGAAGCAATGCTTTATTTAAGTCCAGACAAAATTAAAATAAAAGAAATAAAACCATAAATTCACCGCTTTCTTGACATTCTCTTGTCGTAATACCTCCCGAGCTGTGGAGCCTTCGCCGCATCCCATGATGAAGACACTTTTGAGGCTGAAATCACACATCATGACTACAAATTAGAATCATGAGAACCAAGTCTTTGCCAAAATTTAAAGGGATAAAGCTGAGCGATGAGGAATATTACTAGATGCTAATTACTTAATTACTTACTACTTTGGGTGGCAGACGAGCGCTAGATGCACTAGTAATTTGTGATAGATAAACTAGTCCACTTCTGGGATTTGCAACTTTCGTCTACAAGAGAAATCCTTATTGACGTTAAGAGAAAAGGTAATTCACAATATTTATTTTATATATTTCTAGATAGTGTACTGCGTATATTTACCTTACCGAATGGTTTTGTATCGAGCAACACTATATCTTGGTTATTGCTCACTACGGTAATTTGGAAATGGCGCTGCATAAGAAGCTTGAGGGAATGAAGCATTTGAATTAATATGAAAGAAATTGTAAGACAACCTATCTATATGGGAAGTTTCATGTCCAACACTGGTTGAGTCACCTCACATTTCAGTTAATAGACTTGCAAATAGACTTGCAGGCCAACATCTCATCGTTTTGAGCTTCTTATTGTAAATAGACTTGAAGGAAAGCATCTCGTCAATATCCTTGTCAATGCAAAGGTAAGTAATGTAGAACTCCACCCTTCTGAAAAAATAATGTTTGTAGATTGTATAGGCTTATAAAAAAAAATTCACTTAGTATTCAAATTTGATTGTATATCTTTTATAAAAAATAAATAAAATCGCTTAGTATTCAAATTTGATGTGGGTGATGGGTTTAAGAGGATTAAAACTATTTTGAAAAGCTATAATTTCATAACCTTCTAAGCTAATTCTTCAACACTAAAACTTATTCAAATTTGATGTGGGTGATGGGTTTAAGAGGATGAAAACTATTTTGAAAAGCTATAATTTCATAACCTTCTAAGCTAATTCTTCAACACTAAAACTTACATTGTTGATTTGTTTTTTCACAAATTAAATACATAAGAAAGGATTTGCTAGAAAACTCTTGCGTGAGAAAATCCCAAGAATATCCCATGTTTCAAAGAATTTTCCAAAGACCCCGATCGCTACTGCAAGAATCAACAAACTCAACAAGGATCAAAGTCGAACGTTGTTTCCATCCTTTTTGTTATAGAAGACTATTTTTTTCTTATAGGTTTTTTTGGATACTTCTAGTTAACTATGGCTCTTGAACCATAGCTTCGTAATTAGAGGGAGGCTTCAGAATAGCATGAAGAAATCAAAAGAAGTGCTTGTTCTTCATATCAGTTGCACATTTGATTTTTAATTGGTTATTTATTTTGTTTTAATTCTGAAACAACTTATTATAAGTTAGTTTTGGACTCGGTGATTTAATTCTTGATTAATTGAAAGATTATGTTTCATTTATACATTTCATAAAATACATGATATTTTTGTTAAATAGTAATATGAAAAAAATAGAATTAGATGTAGCTTCTTAAGTTGCGCAAGGTGTAAACCTTGATGGTTCTTCTGCTCTTGAAAACACTCCTGGAGAAGCTTCTCGTAAGATACCAAAGGTTTTTGTTGTGATAGAAATCAACACAGCTTTCAATAGGAGAAAACTATCGAGTTCTGTTCAAGAAACCTGGATGCCATGAGGTTGTGATAAATTAGAGTCACTATAAAAAAGCTTTGAAGAAAAAGAGTTGGACAAAATGCAACGAAATAGTGTTCCCACCTTTTTAACATTAGATATAAGGTTTGTGGATATTTTATTGAACTTCTCCTTTATTCTTAACACCATATGTGTAAGGTATCATATACGAAAGAATACCAAGAACCTCGGGTTACTTGGAAAGAATACAGTTCACATTGCATAGGAATCGAATTCCCTTCGGAACCAACTCGTCTAAGTAGTAAGTGAAAGGGAGAGCAAAAGGGTTTTGTCAAGGAATGGAAACACTCACCATGGACTTGCTATTCACATATGGTCTCCACATTGGGTATGAGGAATTTGATTTTCAAAATTAGTTTCTAAATTTATTGACTTTTTTAATTTAGAAATAAAGTCAATTTTATGAGAAGACTTACAGACATACTTAAACATAAAATTATGTTCGATTTGCCTCCAATAAAGAGATCTTGTTTCTTGTTAAAAAAATTTCCTAGTTTTGACTTTAGCTTTGTTTCTTTTTTAAATGTAGTTGATGCCCTACTTTAAAGATTTTTAGGTTAATGAGAAAAGAGAAAAGAAAAGAAAATTATAGGTTAATGACCTCACGTTGTCTTCTTCATATGTCTTTCCAGCAATGGTGTTAATTCACCAGCAGACATAGGCTACTACCTTTCCAGATCCATTTCGCGCATGTGTGAAGATTGTTTTGCGATATCTAGTCTCAAATCTTCATGGCCTCGGGCCACTCGATTAGAAAAAAAATAGATAAGAGGAAGTGCAGAGCACAAAGGCTCACACACACAAACATGAGGAGGAGGAACACTCAACTCAACTCAATTAAATTAATGAATAAAGTTTACATATATAGATAATACAAACCACACTAGATTCATGAATACATGACGAGATCCTATAAATTAGAATCTGACTAACCACTCCAGCTATCCTAAGTAAACCACAATCTTATCATTTCTACATTAATTCTAACACACTCATGCCTTCCTCTTCACGATGTCACCTGGGCGTTCGACGAGGTAGAAATCCTAAAATCCAGAAATTTGCAATTTCCCGGTTGCGGAATCGAGAATTTAATGTCAAAAATGTAATTTTGGTGTAAATGTCCATGGTTGCATGAAAAATAGTATTTGTTGAGTACTAGCATGAAACCAGCTTACATACAAAATTGAGAGGTCAGAAGAGGCGCTATACAGTGTGGTTAGAATTCTAAGTGATATCTGCATATAACTACTACAGTGAGAGATCAGAAGAGAGGCTATACGGAGCAGTTAGAATTTTATAAGTGATATATTCATTTAACTATTGCATTTGGAATTACCAAATCTCCATAGCGCTAGAAGGAGAACCTGGGTAGAATTGCACCATGAGAAACAATAAAGAAGATAAAAAAGGAAAAACAAAATAGTAAACTTGTAGAATGTTTACCACGTATCATGAAACCTCTACCTAGGAATTCATTGGCCACCAAAACTGAGGCACAACAAGCTTTGTTATTTCGAATTCTCAGCTTGTATCAAAGTGATGGACACGCTTGAGCTCCAGTTCAAGCTTCACATCAAGAAGAAAACATGATTAAAGAAATGCATGCAAAGTCATGGCAGCGGGAAGAAAACTCTAGTAGAGAGATACATGCAGATATCAACATGGCTAGGACAAGGGAAGCTTCAAGAACGAGTGTCAGACTTGTTCATCAACTACTGGGCCAGAGATAGCACCTCTTTCGATCATTGTGGAGAATGTGGGAGGAGGGTTTGCAACTTCTATTGTAGTCAAAATAGCAGATGGTTTTTATAATTTCACTATAATCTTGGGTTAGTGTTTTTTTCGCACATGTTGCAAAGTTGGGTTAGTGTTTTTTTTCGCACATGTTGCAGAGTTGGGTTAGTGTTTTTTTTCGCACAGGTTGCAAAGCAAGTTACAACTTCTATTTATTTGACCAAAACAATTCCACTAAAGGTTTTCTCTTATCCCAAGCCAATTGAAGCAATCGATGTTTGAACCAAGCCTTAATTTCTAGATTGTTAATAAAGGTAATCCATTCAAGGTTTTCCTTTTTTCTACCTTATCTATGATTTTGTACTGGAACTTCTGACTTATATAGGGCTTTGGAAACTTGCAAGGATTTTAGGTGAAAATTCCTTCTCTCGTACTTGCTCATATTAACGAATACGAATTTTCTTTTATTCTACAATTTGTTGAACTATATTTAATATACTAACGGTGAATGAAAGTTGTGACTCATTACATAGGTAACTCTGAATTTTTGGGTCTTCTTTTTCTAAATTTCTTGGACAGAAGAGGGGTTTAGTTCCAATTTTTTTTATGAGGTATCCTTGCAAGGTTATATCTGGAAAGAGATTAAAAATGTGGAGAGTTATGAAGACACTTTACCTGAACTATGAGAAAATAGTCCTTTACTCTTCGGTTATATCCTAGTGAGGAAGAGTATTGTGTCCTGAAAGATTTTGAATTTTAGAGAATTTTTTTTTGCAATGGGTTATTATTTTAAAGAAGAATTTAGGATTGAAAATCCTATTCAAAATTGTGTTTCTTCTTGTAACTGTTTTACAAATTAGTTTCTATTTCAAAAAAAAAGTAACATAGATGTATCTATTATTATTTTTGTTTATATTTTCAAAATATGAGTATGTAATTCTTTTCTGAGTTTAGAGATTGGGGCTGGCGCACTTCGTTATAAGTTATAAGGTGAATACATTATTATTCCCAAAATTATGTATTCAGCAATGGGGAATACAATTCTTAAATTGCAGTGATTTACTATGCAAATAATATATTATGTTTCTTTGTTCTATTTCTTTGTAGATTTTGTTGCAATAGCAGCAATATCAGAGGGAGGGAGGTAGTCATCTTTGTGTGATATCGAGCAGAGCAAGAAAATTATTTTGGAGTAGTTGAGGCAACGTCAGGGACAAGACCGGTAAGTTTCGCAAGAGGCACTTACTTTTGGAGATCTCATATATTATTTCATAAGCCAATTCTTGGTATGAGTACTACTATTACAGCTGAAATTACACTACATGATAATGTTTTTCCTATGGAGTGTTATGTCAGGAATTTGTTTCTTACCTTTTCATGTTCGATTACCTTTTTGATCAAGTTTTCTTATTTCTTTGACTTTATCTTTTCAATTACTATAGGAGCTTTTGGGTATTTACTTTAATTTTTAAGTTTTTTTGCCTTTAGAGTTATTTTGTTTTTTTCCTCCCTTAGGTCTTAAAGGGTTTTAAAAGGTCATATTATTGAATGATGTGGTCACAAATAGCATCTTGAGTATAGCTCATAGTTCAAACAGCTTTTAACCTGCATGCAAAATGACAAAAAGCTGAAAAACAGCGAGAAAATAGCACTAATTTTATTCTTGTAGCGCAAATGGAAGAAAATAACGAAGGCGCGCTACAAGAATATCGCGACCCTCAAATCTTCCGATTTTTTAGCAAAATTCGGCATGTTTTTGAATGATGAATGACTGATCACATGTTTTGAGGAGGTTTGCTACGTGTGTATTCAGGGAATATCATGATAACAAGTGGTTTCAGTTCATGGGAGAAATCGTTAGCCATCATTAACTGAATGCATCCCATCATGCCAGGAAGCAGCGCAGAGTTGGTTTAATGTGAAATGAGTGGTTACTTGCATGCACATTTGAAGACAAAGGACTTAGTGGAGTAACCATAACCGCTGAAAAACCGGATCTTGCCGCAGCAGAACAGAGAGAGGTTTTTAAGGCTTCACGGGAAGTTAGGGCTTCCTAATTTCCCTGCTACCATTTAAATTGAATGTTGGAGGACGCCTGTACATCCAAGGTGACCAATTTGACAACTCAGGTCATGATTTTAAACAACTGTAGTTGATCAATTTAAAGGTATTCTACGATAAGCCAATAAAACTGATAATTTGGGGCTTTTTCGTTGGGGCTTATTCTGTCAAAATTGATCAAAGGAAATGTTGATTTATACTTTTAAATGAAATTTCGGCTAGAAAAATAGCTGTCTAGGATGCTCTGAGATGCCAGGCTGAGTGAGAGTTGAAGAAAGTAGTTTTTGATAAAGTATGACTCTGTCAAAGTTTAAACTGAAGTGATGTGAGCATTTGACAGTGTGTTCAATATCATAAATTGATTTCCTGTTTGCAAGCAATACAAAAAGGAACCGAATACCTAAAGTTGCAGGGAGACCTAATTGGATAGGTGTTGAAGCTTATTGTTTATTGGAAGCAAATAGAGGCAGCAAGGAGTTAAAGGCTTGAGAGTTGATGAAAACTTATTATCATTTTGACACAAATATTTTTGAGAGCTGACAATGGATTAAGTTTAAGATGGTTTATCCTTTATATACCTTGTCATCTAACCTATAAACAGGCTGCGTTTAGTCTAAAGGTTGACAGTTGTGATTCTTCATGTAATACTCTTTTTGTGCAGAGATGGTTTATACATGATTCTGGCAGGTTATGAGTACTAATACACAGGTCTATTCTACATGCTGGAGATGGACAGCCAATAGAACAATTAAATTGCATGATAGTCACCAGTTGCACTGAAGAGTTTGGAAGATTTCAAATGACCTAAGTCTCTTATGCTTATGATAAACCTAATATTTATTAGGAAAACAAAAAGAACAGTCAGAGAGGATTAAGAAAAGCTGTTAGTAAAACCTAAGAAGATTTGCATAAAAAGGGCAGCTACGAAGTCACCTGCTAAACCCTAAAATCATACAGTTTCCATCCTTTGAAAAAAAATGGGTAAGAGTGGTAAAATTAACAGAGCTGAACCAACTGATGTAGGGTGGATTCAAAAGCTCCCTGGATGTGTTGAATTATTTCAACAAGCTGGTTGGATGGACTTTTTCAAGAAGATAGATGGGTATAATGCTGAAGTGTCTTGTAGGTTTGCACAGTGCTGTAAAAATGACATGGTGATCTTTGATACTCTTAAATTCAGACTGACAGTAGAGTTGATTTCAGAAGCTACTGGGATTAAGAATGAAGGTGAACTATGGTTTAAGAAATTTCCCTTTACATTTGATCCTCATAGCTACCTATTACCAAATGTCACTCCAGACTGGAATAAAGGCATCCTTATTCAAAATTTCAGAAAGGAATGGATAGATCCAATTAGAATTTTGCAGAGTTATGTTACTTGCGAGGGCAGGTATGCTTATGTGTATAAGTATCACTTCAGATTTCTTCAGCATATGGTGGGGGTGTCCAAGATGAGTCTGGCATTCTTCTTTTTGAAAAGCTTGCAGAAGATGTCCAACAGGGTGAAAGGGCAGATGGACTATTCTTCTCAATCAATCTTTCATCATGGGCTAATTAAGTTGATTATTAGCACTGTTTTGCAACATGAAGGTAAAAGTTGGGACTTATTTCTTTTTTGGTCAGGTTTTCATGTCAAACAAGAAGATCAGCAGCCTAAGAGGCAAGCAGATAAAGGGAAGGTAATGATGAAGAAATTAGGTCAGAAAGCTAAACTTCAAGACAAGGAGGATGTTGAAACTAAGAAGGCAGCAGAGCATGTGGAGGTTGACAGTAAACCCAAGGTGTTTTCAGTTGGTACTGCAGGTAGATATTCACTGTTTTCAGAAGAAGAATTGCATCCTAGGCAATAGTTGATACCGGCAGCAGTTTCCAAGGAAGATAGAGCTGCTGTTATAGAAAAGGCTTCTATCCTGAAGATGATTTTCAAACCCAACAGAGAAGTCCACTCACTATTCTCTCAGATGATGAGGGATATTTACTAGAAGAAGATCAGCCCATTGATAAAGCAGAAGGCAAGCATGAAACCTGTGGAGAATTATTCACTTCAGAGATCAAAGCAGCCAAACCTAATAAGAAGAAGAAAAGGACGGTAACCCCATATTGGAGGCCTAAAACCAGGCCAACAAATAAACTAAGATGGAATATGAAGAGGTTACTCAATCCAAAATTGAATTCCAAACAAGAGATTGTCTTGACTGATACTACCTCAAATGAAGAGACAGAAATTGGTAAAATGGACAGTAAAAACAAAGAAAAATCAGTTCCTAAACCTTCCTCTTCTCATCATGCAAAGGTAAAAGGATTATCACAGTCTGTAAAAGAGTTAAGGCAACCCAAGTCTGAATTGTCTGCCATAATTCTTGAAATAAAAAATAAACTTTTAAAGCAACAGCAGGAAGATAAAGCTAAAGTATCTCCTGTTGAAAATCAAGAATGGGAAGAAGAAGATGAGCTTATACTTAGGGAAGCAGGTATTCTGAAAGACCCTAGTATTCCTGCTGATTTCACAGACTTGTTAATAAAGGATGCAAACATACCTGAGATCCCTAGTTTTGAACAAGAGAGCATGACAGTAAGGTCAGTTGACATAGATAAAGAAAGCTTGCAGAAAATTATTCAGCAGTATAAACAGTAGATGAAATACATGAAAGATGTCAATAATGGGTTGATGATGGTTAACAGAGGGCTTATAGAAGAATTACAGGATGTCAACAATCATTTCCAGGAGCTGACAATAGTATCCAAAGAGGTTCTCAAGAGAAAAAGAACTACTGACATGCACTGTACAGAGTTGGAAAAGACAGTAAAGAGCTTGAAGCAGGAAAACAAGAAGCTCACCAAAAAGATAACTAACTTGGAGCAGGAGAAGAAGAAAGCTAAGACGAAAACTCAAGCATTAGTTGGCATTGCTCTACTAGCTGAGGCAGCAAAAGAGCTATGAGTCACTTGTTCATTTCAGTTATTTGTTATCTTTTTTAGAAACTCATTAGTTAAGTGATTTACTATTTTTGGTAAATTTCACATTTTGTAATATTTTAAATTTTACTTTATCCTATCGAGTAGTTGAAGAGAGTTAGGGTTTTTGATACCTAACTGTTTTTGTAAAAGTAGTATTTAGAGAGTTTTAGAAGTCATTAGAGCGGTTCTGATTTTTGGGAGCTACAGGAGGTCTTCAGACTGCTTTTGTCTTCAGACTTGTTCAGGAGTTAAGTACCAAGACTCTTATATGCATTTGATGATGAAATTATGAGATATATGACATTTTTCCCCTTCAGTTTTCTGTGTTGGCTTCATTATTGAACTTGTTTAGTTTCTTAATTGATATATTCATTACTGGTTTATGTGTATTTGCTGGTGATGCTTGTCTTTTATGAATGAACCTGAACATAGTGTTTCTGTTGGATCTTGTGTGATATATTATGCATCTTTATCATCTTCTATTTATAATTTAGTTATTATCCTGCTCATGAATGTATTCCATGATTGTTCCCAAAGCTTACAACCATTAAAAAACCTTTTAAACAAACCCTAAACCCTAGTTTTATTGAGTTTTATATTTGAGATTGTGTTGACTTGTTTCTTTGGCCTTGGAAACAATTTCTGGCACAAACATATTTGGCGCCGTTGCCGGGGACGAAGCTGAAGCATATCTTCCTTGGGATACTTATCAGTTTTACTGGTTTAAGAGGTGGATTTAAATCAACTCTTTTTAAGGCTATTTTCACCAAAAAGTTGTCACAGTGGCTTCTAAAGGAATTGGAACCAGGAACAGACCTACTTCTCCATTGCAATTGGGTGTGACAGACCCTGAACAGATCTTAAAAACAACAAGAAAACTCAAAAGGTCTCAATCTTTACCAGCCTCCTATGACCCTGACCAGTTGGGTGTTTTATTACATTCAGCTGAAACCTGACCTTGGATAAAACCTACCATCCCTGAGAGCACTTTTCAAGTTTTTACTAATCCTCAAACCTTTTTGAAAGCCAAGACTACTTCTCCTGGTAAAATACCTCTCTTTCAGCTGAAAGTTGGAAAGATCCCTTTTCAAACAAGTTCCAGTCAAGCTTCCTCATCTTTAAAACCAGTCAGTACAAAAATGGTAGCCCAAAACCCTCCCATGGATATGATGGACCGGATGGTTGCAGCCAGGTATGCACCATTAGTCTTACCTCATCCTTTAAATGCATTGCCTGGAGGTGATTACCAAAAGTATATGCCTAGGTTCAATGGACAGGGGGAAACCACTGTTGAGGAACACTGGGAGGCTTTCCTAAGTTATGCTGACAATCAAAACATTGAGATCAAAGATGTATGGATGAGGGTATTTGTTCAGAGCCTTGATGGGGATGTAAGGAAGTGGTTCAGAGAGTTTCCTGCCAACTCAATCACTATAATTGAAGAGCTACGTGATCTTTTCATGAGGAAATGGGGAGACACAAAGGACCACACCTATTATATAACTGAGTTTGGAGCTCTCAGAAGGAAAAAAGAGGAGACTGTTGCAGATTTTTCCAAAAGATATAACAAAATGTAAAGTAAAATTCTAGCAGAAATTAAGCCTACTGAAACATCAGCTAAACTTACCTATGTGAATGCCTTTGGTCACGAATTTTCTTTATTGCTGAGAGAAAGAAGACCTATCACCTTGCTGAACATGCAAGATGCAGCATTGGAGGTAGAGTCCAATTTGCTGGCTTCAAACAGACTTAAGAAAGAAACAGCCCAGCAGCTTTATGAAAGAAAAGGAAAGAAGGAAGCTGTTTCAGGAAGTGCTGCTCCTCAGTCTGCTGAAGCCAAGATAGATGAGATGGCTAAGCTAGTGAATATTCTCACTGCCAAACTGAATAAACTAGAGCTTGAAAAGAATTCTGGCAAACCTGCTCTAGAAGCTGAAAGGAATCCAAATAACCAGAATCAGTTCAGAAGGCAATTTGCTCCCAGATTTATACCAAGAGAGCGCAGGAACAATCATATCCACCGAGAAAGGAGGGAGAATGAGGATCAAAGAGTGCCCCCACCTCTTCAAAATAATGTAGCTGATGAAGAAGAAGTTGATGAACAGCTGCTCTTTGAAGAGACTGAGATTGATCAGGATATGAACCACTTTGGAGATGGATTGTCTACAGGTTTTGTTACTGAAGAAGATTTTCTGAATTTAGAATACTATGATGCTGACATGTTTGAAACTGAAGATGATTTAGGCTTTTAAAATACTGTTGTAGCTGCCGCTGTTCATCAGAGTGGACCTAAGAAGACTATAAATCTCAGATCAGGCCCAAAAAAAGTGGTCCAAGCCCCGAAGAAGAAAGCAAATGTTCCTGCTGCAGATGTTCCTACTAAACAAGTACCTGATCCTATCATAGAGAAGAAGCAATCTGCAGAAAAATCAAAGAACAATGCTGAAATTGAAGAGGTAAACAAATCTGTCCAGAATTTTTGTTTGGAGAATGAACTAGGGAAGTTAAAGATCCCTGTACCTTTGATTGAGTTAATAAAGAATCCTTCATATAAAGAAACAGTCCTGAAAGTGATGAATGTACCTAGTAATCAGCCTGTTTCAGATACAGTTAATTTGCAGGAAGAAAACCCTAGAATCTTCATTGGATTAGCCCTGGCTGAAAAAACTAAAAAAGAGGCTGGTGCTTCACCCCCTTTTTATGTCACCTTGACTGTACATGATCAAATGATCCACAATTGCCTTTTAGATTCAGGAGCCTCCCACAATTTGATCCCAAAAGCTGTGATGGAAGCCCTGGGTCTCAGTATCACCAAACCTTACCATGATCTATATGCCTTTGATTCCCGAGCCGTGAAGTGTTTAAGAGTAATTAAAGATATGGTTGTCAGCCTAGCTCAGTTGCCTATGAAAAGTGTGATAATGGATGTTGTAGTAGCTGACATTACACCAAAGTTTGGGTTACTTCTTTCTAGGTCATGGGCTAAGAAGGTTGGGGGAACCTTACAGATGGACCTCTCTTATGCCACCATTCCTGTGTTTGGTGGAGAAAATAGAAGACTGTACAGAGAGCTGCAGTTTGCTTACATAGTCACAGATGATAAAAACCCCACTAATCATCCCCTATATGCTGTTGACAAAGACCTAGGAACTTGCATGTTAAATTTCAGTGAGGAGGATAATTCTGCTTGTCTGTTACAAGTGGAAAAAGATCAGCCAATAAAACACAGCAGAGAGGAAGAAGATGCACTGTGGCAGTTGTACTTCGATGGATCCTCATGCAAAGAGGGTGCTGGAGCTGGAGTCCTACTCCTTTCTCCTGGAGGTGAGACAGTGAAGCTCATGTATAAGTTGGAATTTGTTACTACTAACAACACTGCTGAGTATGAAGCTTTGCTACTAGGATTGAAAGTTGCTAAAGACTTAGGCATTCAACAAATTGCTGCATTTGGTGACTTCGAGTTGGTTGCTCAACAGGTGAAGAACAACTATCAAGTAAAGCAGGGTTTGCTGAAAATATACCGGAATGAGGTATGGGATATTCTTGAAAACTATTTTGTAGAATTTAATATCACTCATATTCCAAGGAATCATAATGAGACTGCAGACTCATTAGCTTTGGCTGCCACACACTTCAGAATTCCTAAAACCACTCAGCTGAGGTATCCCATAGAGGTGAGGTACAGACCATGTGTACCTGATAATGTGAAGCACTGGAGGGTATTCGAAGATGACATTGAAATCAAAATATTTCTTGAAATTGCAGATGAGTTTTCAAATGCCCAAATTGATCAGGAGGAGGATGAAGGGGATGAACAGTTAGCTGAGTTTGCTGAAAATGAGTTTGCTGAAGATGAGATAGCAGGTCATAAAATTATTGAGTTGAAGAGCAACTTCATCCCAAAAGGTTTAGTACCTTTAGAAAGAATATTTACCAAGGATGATACACCTTCAAAGCCAGTGGTTCAATCTTCAGAAGACAATGTAGTGGACTGCAACATTGGTTCTGCAGCACATCCAAAAATGGTAAAAATTTCTAAATCTCTGACAGCTGAACAAAGAAATACGTATATTAGCCTTTTGAAAGAACATGTAGATGTGTTTGCCTGGTCTTATGAAGAACTATGAACCTATGATACAGCAATCATTCAGCATAAGGTTCCTTTGAAGCCTAATGTTAAACCTTTCCGACAGAAACTAAGAAGGATCAATCTAGCTTTATTTCTTGTGATTGAAGAGGAAGTAAAGAAGCTACTGGATGCAAAGATAATAGTGCCTCTCAGGCACTCTTCCTGGGTTGCTAATCTGGTTCCTGTTAGAAAAAAGAATGGTGAAATCAGATTATGTGTTGACTTCAAAAATCTGAATAGATCATCATTAAAAGACAACTATTCTCTTACTAAGATTGAACAGGTATTGCAGCAAGTAGTTGGAGCTCAGAGGATCTATATGGTGGATGGTTTCTCAGGGTACAATCAGATTGCTATGCACCCTGATGACAAGGAAAATACAGCCTTTACAACCCGCTGGGGGACATTCATGTATGACAAGATGCCTTTTGGCCTGATGAATGCTGGAGCAACAGTTCAGAGAGCAATGGAAATTGGCTTTGTTGGAGAAAAAGATAAGTTTGTGGTCATTTATTTGGATGATATTACTGTTTTTTCATAGTCAGATGATGAGCATCTGAAGCATTTAAGGCAGACCTTCCAAAAATGCAAAAAATTTGGCCTGTCCCTAAATCCCAAAAGGTCACATTTTGCTGTGCAAGAAGGTAAACTACTTGGTCACCTTGTGTCTACTGATGGCATCAGAATAGATCCGGAAAGAGTGAAAGCTATACTAAAGATTAGTTTACCCAGGAGCAAAAAGGATGTTCAATCATTCATTGGAAAAATTAATTTTCTGCGGTGGTTCATTCCCAATTTTGCTGAGACTATTAAATAGATCACAACCATGCTGAAGAAGGACCAGGAAGTCAGGTGGACTGTTGAGGCAAAGGTTGCATTTGAGAAAATCAAGGTAGCTCTTACTGAAGCACCTGTATTGGTAAGTCCTGATTTTACCAAAGAATTTCTTACTTTTTCATTTGCATCAGAAGACACAATTGCAGCAATCCTACTTCAGAAAAATAAAGAAGGATTGGAACAGCCTATTGCCTTTTTCAGTAAAACTCTTAGGGATTCTGGGCTGAAGTACAGTATATTGGAAAAGAAGGATTATGCTCTGGTGAAGGCTTTAAAATTTTTCAGAATTTATGTCCTGCACTCAAAAGTTATTTCATTTGTTCCAAATGCTACAGTAAAAGATGTCTTAACACAGCCTGATAGTGAGAGTAAAAGAGGCAGGTGGATTGCAAAGATTATGGAGTATGATGTGGAAATCAGACCCGCCAAACTTGTCAAGGGACAAGGTTTAGCCAAGCTGCTGGCTGAATCAAATTGTCAGGCTCTGGGACTGCATGTCATGGCTGAAGAATCAGTGCCTGAAGAAGCTCAAGTACTTATGGAAAAAGAAAAGATCATGGACTTTTATTCATCATCAGCCTGGTATGCAGACATTGTTCATTTTCTGTTATTTCTGCAATGTCTTGAACATTTGGACAGGGAGGCTGCTAGATCTTTGAAACTCAAAGCTACTAAGTATTGTTTGGTAGAAGATCAATTGTTCTGGAAGGATCCAGGGGGTATCTTGCTCAGATGTTTGGACCGATCTGAAATAGGAGAAGTGATCTCAGAATCCCATGAAGGTGCCTGTGGAGGGCATAAGTATTGGAAAGCAACAGCTTACAAAATTTTACGAGCTGGATATTATTGGACATCCTTGTTCACAGATGTTTACCAGTAGGTAAGAGCCTGCATTCCTTGTCAAAAATTTGCTGGTAAGAAGAAATTATTGTCTTTGCCTTTGAAACCTATTGCAGTCAATGCCCTTTTCAGCAATGGGGTCTGGAATTTATTGGAGAAATAAATCCAGCATCTTCAGGACAGCATCAATAGATTCTCACTGCAACAGATTTTTTCACAAAATGGGTGGAAGCCATTCCTACAAGGAATGCTACAGATAAGGTAATCATGGATTTCATTGAAGAAAATATCCTGAGCCGGTTTGGCTGTCCACAGAGATTAATAATAGACAATGCAAAGGCTTTTAAATCCAGAGCAATGGTGACCTTTTGTGAAAGAAATGGCATCATATTGAAGCATTCAACCCCCTATTATCCGCAGGGAAATGGTCAGGCTGAATCCTTTAACAAGAACATCATTCAGAGCATCAAGAAAATGCTCAAGCATAACAAAAGGTCTTGGGATTCAATGCTGAAATATGCATTATGGGCAGACAGGATCACAGTGAAGAAGGCCATTGGGACTTCTCCTTTTCAGTTGGTTTATGGTACAGAAGCAGTTTTCCCTATTCAATTGGGGATCCCAGTGATGAAGTTTCTCCAGAATTCTCAAGAGGAGCCAAATGATATGCAGAGGAGAATCTTTGAAATGATAGAGTTACAGCAAAGTAGAGAGAAGGTGGATGAAAAATCAAAGCTGTACAGAGCCAAGATTAAAAACAGGTTTGACAGGAACATTAAAGAAAATACTTTCTCAGTGGGTGAGATGGTTCTAAGGTGGGATGCAAGAAAAGAACAAAAGGGTAATCATGGTAAGTTTGACAATCTTTGGTTTGGCCCTTTTCTGGTATCAAACGTTTTAGAGAACAATACTTTTATCTTGCAGTCCTTGGAAAGTGAGGAGTTGTCCAGCCCTGTTAATGGGCGATTCCTCAAGCATTTCTATAGTTTATAAGAGCATTTTCACTTGTCATTGTACATACCGGTGTGAGTGAAGTATAATAAAGACTCCATAGTCCAATGGAAGTTTTGCAGATAGGTAGATAGAAGATAGAAGGCACTGGTCTACAGGTTCTTGAAGCCTCACAGGGAGGACTTCATCCCGCAGCTGGAGCCAGATGTTATGTCAGGAATTTGTTTCTTACCTTTTCATGTTCGATTACCTTTTTGATCAAGTTTTCTTATTTCTTTGACTTTATCTTTTCAATTACTATAGGATCTTTTGGGTATTTACTTTAATTTTTAAGTTTTTTTGCCTTTAGAGTTATTTTGTTTTTTTTCCTCCCTTAGGTCTTAAAGGGTTTTAAAAGGTCATATTATTGAATGATGTGGTCACAAATAGCATCTTGAGTATAGCTCATAGTTCAAACAGATTTTAAACTGCATGCAAAATGACAAAAAGCTGAAAAACAGCGAGAAAATAGCACTAATTTTATTCTTGTAGCGCAAATGGAAGAAAATAACGAAGGCGCGCTACAAGAATATCGCGACCCTCAAATCTTCCAATATTTTAGCAAAATTCGACATGTTTTTGAATGATGAATGACTGATCACGTGTTTTGAGGAGGTTTGCTATATGTGTATTCAGGGAATATCATGATAACAAGTGGTTTCAGTTCATGGGAGAAATCGTTAGCCATCATTAACTGAACGCATCCCATCATGCCAGGAAGCAGCGCAGAGTTGGTTTAATGTGAAATGAGTGGTTACTTGCATGCACATTTGAAGACGAAGGACTTAGTGGAGTAACCATAACCGCTGAAAAACCGGATCTTGCCGCAGCAGAATAGAGAGAGGTTTTTAAGGCTTCACGGGAAGTTAGGGCTTCCTAATTTCGCTGCTACCATTTAAATTGAACGTTGGAGGACGCCTGTACATCCAAGGTGACCAATTTGACAACTCAGGTCATGATTTTAAACAACTGCAGTTGATCAATTTAAAGGTATTCTACGATAAGCCAATAAAACTGATAATTTGGGGCTTTTTTGTTGGGGCTTATTCTGTCAAAATTGATCAAAGGAAATGTTGATTTATACTTTTAAATGAAATTTCAGCCAGACAAATAGCTGTCTAGGATGCTCTCAGATGCCAGGATGAGTGAGAGTTGAAGAAAGTAGTTTTTGATAAAGTATGACTCTGTCAAAGTTTAAACTGAAGTGATGTGAGCATTTGACAGTGTGTTCAATATCATAAATTGATTTCCTGTTTGCAAGCAATACAAAAAGGAACCGAATACCTAAAGTTCCAGGGAGACCTAATTGGTTAGGTGTTGAATCTTATTGTTTATTGGAAGCAAATAGAGGCAGCGAGGAGTTAAAGGCTTGAGAGTTGATGAAAACTTATTATCATTTTGACACTAAGATTTCTGAGAGCTGACAATGGATTAAGTTTAAGATGGTTTATCCTTTATATACCTTCTCATCTAACCTATAAACAGCTGCATTTAGTGTAAAGGTTGACAGTTGTGATTCTTCATGTAATACTCTTTTTGTGCAGAGATGGTTTATACATGATTCTGGTAGGTTATGAGTACTAATACACATGTTTATTCTACATGCTGGAGATGGACAGCCAATAGAACAATTAAATTGCATGACAGTCACCAGTTGCAGTGAAGAGTTTGGAATATTTCAAATGACCTAAGTCTCTTATGCTTATGATAAACCTAATATTTATTAGGAAAACAAAAAGAACAGTCAGAGAGGATTAAGAAAATATGTCAGTAAAACCTAAGAAGATTTTCATAAAAAAGGGCAGCTACGAAGTCACCTGCTGAACCCTAAAATCATACAGTTTCCATCCTTCGAAAAAAAATGGGTAAGAGTGGTAAAATTAACAGAGTTGAACCAACTGATGTAGGGTGGATTGAAAAGCTCCCTAGATGTGTTGAATTATTTCAACAAGCTAGTTGGATGGACTTTTTCAAGAAGATAGATGGGTATAATGCTGAAGTGTCTTGTAGGTTTGTACAGTGCTGTAAAAATGACATGGTGACCTTTGATACTCTTAAATTCAGACTGACAGTAGAGTCGATTTCAGAAGCTACTGGGATTAAGAATGAAGGTGAACTATGGTTTAATAAATTTCCCTTTACATTTGATCCTCAGAGATACCTATTACCAAATGTCACTCCAGACTGGAATAAAGGCATCGTTATTCAAAATTTCAGAAAGGAATGGATAGAGCCAATTAGAATTTTGCAGAGTTATGTTACTTGCGAGGGCAGGTATGCTTATGTGTATAAGTATCACTTCAGATTTCTTCAGCATATGGTGGGGGTGTCCAAGATGAGCCTGCCATTCTTCTTTTTGAAAAGCTTGCAGAAGATGTCCAACAGGGTGAAAGGGCAGATGGACTATTCTACTCAATCAATCTTTCATCATGGGCTAATTAAGTTGATTATTAGCACTGTTTTGCAGCAAGAAGGTAAAAGTTGGGACTTCTTTCTTTTTTGGTCAGGTTTTCATGTCAAACAAGAAGATCAACAGCTTAAGAGGCAAGCAGATAAAGGGAAGTTAATGATGGAGAAATTAGGTCAGAAAGCTAAACTTCAAGACAAGGAGGATGTTAAAGCTGAGAAGGCAGCAGAGCATGTGGAGGTTGACAATAAACCCAAGGTGTTTTCAGTTGGTACCGCAGGTAGATATTCACTGTTTTCAGAAGAAGAATTGCAGCCTAGGCAATAGTTGATACCAGCAGCAGTTTCCAAGGAAGCTAGAGCTGCTATTATAGAAAAGGTTGCTATGCCTGAAGATGATTTTCAAACCCAACAGAGAAGTCCACTCACCATTCTCTCAGATCATGAGGGATATTTACTAGAAGAAGATCAGCCCATTGATAAAGCAGAAGGCAAGCATGAAACCTGTGGAGAATTCTTCACTTCAGAGATCAAAGCAGCCAAACCTAATAAGAAGAAGAAAATGACTGTAACCCCATATTGGAGGCCTAAAACTAGGCCAACAAATAAACTAAGATGGAATATGAAGAGGTTAGTCAATCCAAAATTGAATTCCAAACAAGAGACTGTCTTGACTGATACTACCTCAAATGAAGAGACAGAAATTGGTAAAATGGACAGTAAAAACAAAAGAAAATCAGTTCCTAAACCTTCCTCTTCTCAGCCTGCAAAGGTAAAAGGATTATCACAGTCTGTAAAAGAGTTAAGGCAACCCAAGTCTGAATTGTCTGCCATAATTCTTGAAATAAAAAATAAACTTTTAAAGCAACAGCAGGAAGAGAAAGCTAAAGTATCTCCTGTTGAAAATCAAGAATGGGAAGAAGAAGATGAGCTTATACTTAGGGAAGCAGGTATTCTGAAAGACCCTAGTATTCCTGCTGATTTCACAGACTTGTTAATAAAGGATGCAAACATACCTGAGATCCCTAGTTTTGAACAAGAGAGCATGACAGTAAGGTCAGTTGACATAGATAAAGAAAGCTTGCAGAAAATTATTCAGCAGTATAAACAGCAGATGAAATACATGAAAGATGTCAATGATGGGTTGATGATGGTTAACAGAGGGCTTATAGAAGAATTACAGGATGTCAACAATCATTTCCAGGAGCTGACAGCAGTATCCAAAGAGGTTCTCAAGAGAAAAAGAACTACTGACATGCACTGTACAGAGTTGGAAAAGACAGTAAAGAGCTTGCAGCAGGAAAACAAGAAGCTCACCAAAAAGATAACTAACCTGGAGCAGGAGAAGAAGAAAGCTAAGAGGAAAACTCAAGCATTAGATGTCATTGCTCTGATAGCTGAGGCAGCAAAAGAGCTATGAGTCACTTGTTCATTTCAGTTATTTGTTATCTTTTTCAGAAACTCATTAGTTAAGTGATTTACTATTTTTGGTAAATTTCACATTTTGTAATATTTTAAATTTTACTTTATCCTATCGAGTAGTTAAAGAGAGTTAGGGTTTTTGATACCTAACTATTTTTGTAAAAGTAGTATTTAGAGAGTTTTAGAAGTCATTAGAGGGGTTCTGATTTTTGGGAGCTACAGGAGGTCTTCAGACTGCTTTTGTCTTCAGACTTGTTCAGGGGTTAAGTACCAAGACTCTTATATGCATTTGATGATGAAATTATGAGATATATGACATTTTTCCCCTTCAGTTTTCTATGTTGGCTTCATTATTGAACTTTTTTAGTTTCTTAATTGATATATTCATTACTGGTTTATTTGTATTTGCTAGTGATGCTTGTCTTTTATGAATGAACCTCAGCATAGTGTTTCTGTTGGATCTTGTGTGATATATTATGCATCTTTATCATCTTCTGTTTATAATTTAGTTATTATCCTGCTCATGAATGTATTCCCTGATTGTTCCCAAAGCTTACAACCATTAAAAAAACCTTTTAAACAAACCCTAAACCCTAGTTTTATTGAGTTTTATATTTGAGATTGTGTTGGCTTGTTTCTTTGGCCTCGGAAACAATTTCTGGGACAAACATCTTTGGCACTGTTGTCGGGGATGAAGCTGAAGCATATCTTCCCTGGGATACTTATCAGTTTTACTGGTTTAAGAGGTGGACTTAAATCATCTCTTTTTAAGGCTATTTTCACCAAAAAGTTGTCATAGTGGCTTCTAAAGGAATTGGAACCAGGAACAGACCTACTTCTCCATTGCAATTGGGTGTGACAGACCCTGAACAGATCTTTAAAACAACAAGAAAACTTAGAAGGTCTCAATCTTTACCATCCTCCTGTGACCCTGACCAGTTGGGTGTTTTATTACATTCAATTGAAACCTCACCTTGGATAAAACCTACCATCCCTGAGAGCACTTTTCAAGTTTTTACTAATCCTCAAACCTTTTTGGAAGCCAATACTGCTTCTCCTGGTAAAATACCTCTCTTTTAGCGCAAAGTAGGAAAGAGCCCTTTTCAAACAAGTTCCAGTCAAGCTTCCTCATCTTTAAAACCAGTCAGTACAAAAATGGTAGCCCAAAACCCTCCCATGGATATGATGGACCGGATGGTTGCAGCCAGGTATGCACCATTAGTCTTACCTCAGCCTTTACATGCATTGCCTGGAGGTGATTACCAAAAGTATATGCCTAGGTTCAATGGACAGGGGGAAACCACTGTTGAGGAACATTGGGAGGCTTTCCTAAGTTATGCTGACAATCAAAACATTGAGATCAAAGATGTATGGATGAGGGTATTTGTTCAGAGCCTTGATGGGGATGTAAGGAAGTGGTTCAGAAAGTTTCCTACCAACTCAATCACTATAATTTAAGAGCCCCGTGATCTTTTCATGAGGCAATGGGGAGACACAAAGGACCACACCTATTATATAACTGATTTTGGAGCTCTCAGAAGGAAAAAAGAGGAGACTGTTGCAGATTTTTCCAAAAGATTTACAAAATGTAAAGTAAAATTCCAGCAAAAATTAAGCCTACTGAAACATCAGCTAAACTTACCTATCCGAATGCCTTTGATCACGAATTCTCTTTATTGTTGAGAGAAAGAAGACCTATCACCTTGCTGAACATGCAAGATGCAGCATTGGAGGTAGAGTCCAATTTGCTGGCTTCAAACAGACTTAAGAAAGAAACAGCCCAACAGCTTTATGAAAGAAAAGGAAAGAAGGAAGTTGTTTCAGGAAGTGCTGCTCCTCAGTCTGCTGAAGCCAAGATAGATGAGATGGCTAAGCTAGTGAAGATTCTCACTGCCAAACTGAATAAAATAGAGCTTGAAAATAATTCTGGAAAACTTGCTCCAGAAGCTGAAAGGAATCCAAATAACCAGAATCAGTTCAGAAGGCGATTTGCTCCCAGATTTATACCAAGAGAGCCCAGGAACAATGATATCCAACGAGAAAGGAGGGAGAATGAGGATCAAAGAGTGCCCCCACCTCTTCAAAATAATGTAGCTGATGAAGAATAAGTTGATGAATAGCTGCTCTTTGAAGAGACTGAGATTGATTAGGATATGAACCACTTTGGAGATGGATTGTCTACAGGTTTTGTTACTGAAGAAGATTTTCTGAATTCAGAATACTACGATGCTGACATGTTTGAAACTGAAGATGATTTAGGCTTTTAAAATATTGCTGTAACTGCTGCTGTTCATCAGAGTGGACCTAAGAAGACTATAAATCTCATATCAGGCCCAAAAAAAGTGGTCCAAGCCCCGAAGAAGAAAGCAAATGTTTCTGTTGCAGATGTTCCTACTAAACAAGTACCTGATCCTGTCATAGAGAAGAAGCAATCTGCAGAAAAATCAAAGAACAATGCTGAAATTGAAAAGGTAAACAAATCTGTCCAGAATTTTTGTTTGGAGAATGAACTAGGGAAGTTAAAGATCCCTGTACCTTTGATTGAGTTAATAAAGAATCCTTCATATAAAGAAACAGTCTTGAAAGTGATGAATGTACCTAGTAATCAGCCTGTTTCAGATACAGTTAATTTGCAGGAAGAAAACCCTAGAATCTTCATTGGATCAGCCCTAGCTGAAAAAACTGAAAATGAGGCTGGTGCTTGACCCCCTTTTTATGTCACCTTGACTGTACATGATCAAATGATCCACAATTGCCTTTTAGATTCAGGAGCCTCCCACAATTTGATGCCAAAAGTTGTGATGGAAGCCCTGGGTCTCAGTATCACCAAATATTACCATGATCTATATGCCTTTGACTCCCGAGATGTGAAGTGTTTAGGATTAATTAAAGATATGGTTGTCAGCCTAGCTCAGTTGCCTATGAAAAGTGTGATAATGGATGTTGTAGTAGCTGACATTACACCAAAGTTTGGCTTACTTCTTTCTAGGTCATGGGCTAAGAAGGTTGGGGGAACCTTACAGATGGACCTCTCTTATGCCACCATTCCTGTGTTTGGTGGAGAAAATAGAAGACTGTACAGAGAGCTGCAGTTTGCTTACATAGTCACAGATGATAAAAACCCCACTAATCATCCCCTATATGCTGTTGACAAAGACCTGGGAACTTGCATGTTAAATTTCAGTGATGAGGATAATTCTGCTGGTCTGTTACAAGTGGAAAAAGATCAGCCAATAAAACATAGCAGAGAAGAAGAAGATGCACTGTGGCAGTTGTACTTCGATGGATCCTCATGCAAAGAGGGTGCTGGAGCTGGAGTCCTACTCATTTCTCCTGGAGGTGAGACAGTGAAGCTCATGTATAAGTTGGAATTTGTTACTACTAACAACACTGCTGAGTATGAAGCTTTGCTACTAGGATTGAAAGCTGCTAAAGACTTAGGCATTCAACAAATTGCTGCATTTGGCGACTCCGAGTTGGTTGCTCAACAGGTGAAGAACAACTATCAAGTAAAGCAGGGTTTGTTGAAAATATACCAGAATGAGGTATGGGATATGCTTGAAAACTATTTTGTAGCATTTAATATCACTCATATTCCAAGGAATCATAATGAGACTGCAGACTCATTAGCTTTGGCTGCCACACACTTCAGAATTCCTAAAACCACTCAGCTGAGGTATCCCATAGAGGTGAGGTACAGACCATGTGTACCTGATAATGTGAAGCACTAGAGGGTATTCAAAGATGACATTGAAATCAAAATATTTCTTGAACTTGCAGATGAGTTTTCAAATGCCCAAATTGATCAGGAGGAGGATGAAGGGGATGAACAGTTAGATGAGTTTGCTAAAAATGAGTTTGCTGAAGATGAGATAGCAGGTCATAAAATTATTGAGTTGAAGAGCAACTTTATTCCAAAAGGTTTAGTACCTTTAGAAAGAATATTTACCAAGGATGATACACCTTCAAAGCCAGTGGTTCAATCTTCAGAAGACAATGTAGTGGATTGCAACATTGGTTCTGCAGCACATCCAAAAATGGTAAAAAATTCTAAATCTCTGACAGCTGAACAAAGAAATAGGTATATCAGCCTTTTGAAAGAACATGTAGATGTGTTTTCCTGGTCTTATGAAGAACTACGAACCTATGATACAACAATCATTCAGCATAAGGTTCCTTTGAAGCCTAATGTTAAACCTTTCCGACAAAAACTAAGAAGGATCAATCCAGCTTTATTTCCTGTGATTGAAAAGGAAGTAAAGAAGCTGCTGGATGCAAAGATAATAGTGCCTCTCAGGTACTCTTCCTGGGTTGTTAATCTGGTTCCTGTCAGAAAAAAGAATGGGGAAATCAGATTATGTGTTGACTTCAAAAATCTGAATAGATCATCATTAAAGGACAACTATCCTCTTCCTAAGATTGAACAGGTACTGCAGCAAGTAGTTGGAGCTCAGAGGATCTATATGGTGGATGGTTTCTCAAGGTACAATCAGATTGCTATGCACCCTGATGATAAGGAAAAGACAGCCTTTACAACCCCCTGGGGGACATTCATGTATGACAAGATGCCTTTTGGCCTGATGAATGTTGGAGCAACAGTTCAGAGAGAAATGGACATTGCCTTTGTTGGAGAAAAAGATAAGTTTGTGGTCATTTATTTGGATGATATTACTGTTTTTTCATAGTCAGATGATGAGCATCTGAAGCATTTAAGGCAGACCTTCCAAAAATGCAAAAAATTTGGCCTGTCCCTAAATCCCAAAAGGTCACATTTTGCTGTGCAAGAAGGTAAACTACTTGGTCACCTTGTGTCTACTGATGGCATCAGAATAGATCCTGAAAGAGTGAAAGCTATACTAAAGATTAGTTTACCCAGGAGCAAAAAGGATGTTCAATCATTCATTGGAAAAATTAATTTTCTGCGGTGGTTCATTCCCAATTTTGCTGAGACTATTAAACAGATCACAGCCATGCTGAAGAAGGACCAGGAAGTCAGGTGGACTGTTGAGGGAAAGGCTGCATTTGAGAAAATCAAGGTAGCTCTTACTGAAGCACCTGTATTGGTAAGTTCTGATTTTACCAAAGAATTTCTTACTTTTTCATTTGCATCAGAAGACACAATTGTAGCAGTCTTACTTCAGAAAAATAAAGAAGGATTGGAATAGCCTATTGCCTTTTTCAGTAAAACTCTTAGGGATTCTGAGCTGAAGTACAATATATTGGAAAAGCAGGCTTATGCTCTGGTGAAGGCTTTAAAAATTTTCAGAATTTATGTCCTGCACTCAAAAGTTATTTCATTTGTTCCAAATGCTGCAGTAAAATATGTCTTAACAGAGCTTGATAGTGAGGGTAAAAGAGGCAGGTGGATTGCAAAGATTATGGAGTATGATGTGGAAATTAGACCCACCAAACTTGTCAAGGGACAAGGTTTAGCCAAGCTACTGGCTGAATCAAATTGTCAGGCTCTAGGACTGCATGTCATGGCTAAAGAATCAGTGCATGAAGAAGCTCAAGTACTTATGGAAAAAAGAAAAGATCATGGACTTTTATTCATCATCAGCCTGGTATGCAGACATTCTTCATTTTCTGTTATTTCTGCAATGTCCTGAGCATTTGGACAGGAAGGATGCCAGATCTTTGAAACTCAAAGCTACTAAGTATTGTTTGGTAGAAGATCAATTGTTCTGGAAGGATCCAGGGGGTATCTTGCTCAGATGTTTGGACCAATCTGAAATAGGAGAAGTGATCTCAGAATCCCATGAAGGTGCCTGTGGAGGGCATAAGTATTGGAAAGCAACAGCTTACAAAATTTTACGAGCTGGATATTATTGGCCATCCTTGTTCACAGATGTTTACCAGCAGGTAAGAGCTTGTATTCCTTTTCAGAAATTTGCTGGTAAGAAGAAATTATTGTCTTTGCCTTTGAAACCTATTGCAGTCAATGCCCCTTTTCAGTAATGGAGTCTGGACTTTGTTGGAGAAATAAATCCAGCATCTTCAGGACAGCATCACTGGATTCTCACTACAACAGATTTTTTCACAAAATGGGTGGAAGCCATTCCTACAAGGAATGCTACAGATAAGGTAATCATGGATTTCATTGAAGAAAATATCCTGAGCCGGTTTGGCTATCCACAGAGATTAATAACAGACAATGCAAAGGCTTTAAATCCAGAGCAATGGTGACCTTTTGTGAAAGAAATGGCATCATATTAAAGCATTCAACCCCCTATTATCCGCAGGGAAATGGTCAGGCTGAATCCTATAACAAGAACATCATTCAGAGCATCAAGAAACTGCTCAAGCATAACAAAAGCTCTTGGGATTCAATGCTGAAATATACATTATGGGCAAACAGGATCACAGTGAAGCAGGCCATTGGGACTTCTCCTTTTCAGTTGGTTTATGGTACAGAAGCAGTTTTCCCTGTTCAATTGGGGATCCCAGTGATGAAGTTTCTCCAGAATTCTCAAGAGGAGCCAAATGATATGCAGAGGAGAATATTTGAAATGATAGAGTTACAGCAAAGTAGAGAGAAGGTCGATGAAAAAGCGCAACTGTACAGAGCCAAGATTAAAAACAGGTTTGACAGGAACATTAAAGAAAATACTTTCTCAGTGGGTGAGATGGTTCTAAGGTGGGATGCAAGAAAAGAACAAAAGGGTAAGCATGGTAAGTTTGACAATCTTTGGTTTGGCCCTTTTCTGGTATCAAAAGTTTTAGAGAACAATACTTTTATCTTGCAGTCCTTGGAAGGTGAGGAGTTGTCCAGCCCTGTTAATGGGCGATTCCTCAAGAATTTCTATAGTTTATAAGAGCATTTTCACTTGTCATTGTACATACCGGTGTGAGTGAAGTATAATAAAGACTCCATAGCCCAATGGAAGTTTTGCAGATAGGTAGATAGAAGACAGAAGGCACTGGTCTACAGGTTCTTGAAGCCTCACAGGGAGGACTTCATCTCGCAGCTGGAGCTAGATGTTATGTCAGGAATTTGTTTCTTACCTTTTCATGTTCGATTACCTTTTTGATCAAGTTTTCTTATTTCTTTGACTTTATCTTTTCAATTACTATAGGAGCTTTTGGGTATTTAATTTAATTTTTAAGTTTTTTTGCCTTTAGAGTTATTTTGTTTTTTTTCCTCCCTTATGTCCTAAAGGGTTTTAAAAGGTCATATTATTGAATGATGTGGTCACAAATAGCATCTTGAGTATAGCTCATAGTTCAAACAACTTTTAAACTGCATGCAAAATGACAAAAAGCTGAAAAACAGCGAGAAAATAGCACTAATTTTATTCTTGTAGTGCAAATGGAAGAAAATAACGAAGGCGTGCTACAAGAATATCGCGACCCTCAAATCTTCCGATTTTTTAGCAAAATTCGGCATGTTTTTGAATGATGAATGATTGATCACGTGTTTTGAGGAGGTTTGCTACGTGTGTATTCAGGGAATATCATGATAACAAGTGGTTTCAGTTCATGGGAGAAATCGTTAGCCATCATTAACTGAACGCATCCCATCATGCCAGGAAGCAGTGCAGATTTGGTTTAATGTGAAATGAGTGGTTACTTGCATGCACATTTGAAGATGAAGGACTTAGTGGAGTAACCATAACCGCTGAAAAATCGGATCTTGCCGCAGCAAAACAGAGAGAGGTTTTTAAGGCTTCACGGGAAGTTAGGGCTTCCTAATTTTTCTACTACCATTTAAATTGAACGTTGGAGGACGCCTGTACATCCAAGGTGACCAATTTGACAACTCAAGTCATGATTTTAAACAACTGCATTTGATCAATTTAAAGGTATTCTACGATAAGCCAATAAAACTGATAATTTGGGGCTTATTCTGTCAAAATTGATCAAACGAAATGTTGATTTATACTTTTAAATGAAATTTCGGCCAGACAAATAGCTGTCTAGGATGCTCTGAGATGCCAGGCTGAGTGAGAGTTGAAGAAAGCAGTTTTTGATAAAGTATGACTTTGTAAAAGTTTAAACTGAAGTGATGTGAGCATTTGACAGTGTGTTCAATATCATAAATTGATTTCCTGTTTGCAAGCAATACAAAAAGGAACCGAATACCTAAAGTTGCAAGGAGACCTAATTGGCTAGGTGTTGAAGCTTATTGTTTATTGGAAGCAAATACAGGCAGCGAGGAGTTAAAGGCTTGAGATTTGATGAAAACTTATTATCATTTTGACACTAAGATTTCTGAGAGCTAACAATGGATTAAGTTTAAGATGGTTTATCCTTTATATACCTTCTCATCTAACCTATAAACAGGTTGCGTTTAGTCTAAAGGTTGACAGTTGTGATTCTTCATGTAATACTCTTTTTGTGCAGAGATGGCTTATACATGATTCTGGCAAGTTATGAGTACTAATACACAGGTTTATTCTACATGCTAGAGATGGACAGCCAATAGAACAATTAAATTGCATGATAGTCACCAGTTGCACTGAAGAGTTTGGAAGATTTCAAATGACCTAAGTCTCTTATGCTTATGATAAACCTAATCTTTATTAGGAAAACAAAAAGAATAGTCAGAGAGGATTAAGAAAAGCTGTCAGTAAAACCTAAGAAGATTTGCAGAAAAAAGGGTAGCTACGAAGTCACCTATTGAACCCTAAAATCATACAGTTTCCATCCTTTGAAAAAAAATGGGTAAGAGTGGTAAAATTAACAAAGCTGAATCAATTGATGTAGGGTGGATTGAAAAGCTCCTTGGATCTGTTGAATTATTTCAACAAGCTGGTTGGATGGACTTTTTCAAGAAGATAGATGGGTATAATGTTGAAGTGTCTTGTAGGTTTGCACAGTGCTGTAAAAATGACATGGTGACCTTTGATACTCTTAAATTCAGACTGATAGTAGAGTTGATTTCAGAAGCTACTGGGATTAAGAATGAAGGTGAACTATGGTTTAAGAAATTGCCCTTTACATTTGATCCTTAGAGATACCTATTACCAAATGTCACTCCAGAATGGAATGAAGGCTTCCTTATTCAAAATTTCAGAAAGGAATGGATAGAGCCAATTAGAATTTTGTAGAGTTATGTTACTTGCGAGGGCAGGTATGCTTATGTGTATAAGTATCACTTCATATTTCTTCAGCATATGGTGGGGGTGTCCAAGATGAGCCTGCCATTCTTCTTTTTGAAAAGCTTGCAGAAGATGTCCAACAGGGTGAAAGGGCAGATGGACTATTCTTCTCAATCAATCTTTCATCATGGGCTAATTAAGTTGATTATTAGCACTGTTTTGCAACATGAAGGTAAAAGTTGGGACTTATTTCTTTTTTGGTCAGGTTTTCATGTCAAACAAGAAGATCAGCAGCCTAAGAGGCAAGCAGATAAAGGGAAGGTAATGATGAAGAAATTAGGTCAGAAAGCTAAACTTCAAGACAAGGAGGATGTTGAAGCTGAGAAGGCAGCAGAGCATGTGGAGGTTGACAGTAAACCCAAGGTGTTTTTAGTTGGTACTGCAGGTAGATATTCACTGTTTTCAGAAGAAGAATTGCAGCCTAGGCAACAGTTGATACCAGCAGCAGTTTCCAAGGAAGCTAGAGCTGCTATTATAGAAAAGGTTGCTATGCCTGAATATGATTTTCAAACCCAACAGAGAAGTCCACTCACCATTCTCTCAGATGATGAGGGATATTTACTAGAAGAAGATCAGCCCATTGATAAAGCAGAAGGCAAGCATGAAACCTGTGGAGAATTCTTCACTTCAGAGATCAAAGCAACCAAACCTAATAATAAGAATAAAAGGACGATAACCCCATATTGGAGGCCTAAAACCAGGCCAACAAATAAACTAAGATGGAATATGAAGAGGTTAGTCAATCCAAAATTGAATTCAAAACAAGAGACTGTCTTGACTGATACTACCTCAAATGAAGAGACAGAAATTGGTAAAATGGACAGTAAAAACAAAGGAAAATCAGTTCCTAAACCTTCCTCTTCTCAGCCTGCAAAGGTAAAAGGATTATCACAGTCTGTAAAAGAGTTAAGGCAGCCCAAGTCTGAATTGTCTGCCATAATTCTTGAAATAAAAAATAAACTTTTAAAGCAACAGCAGGAAGAGAAAGCTAAAGTATCTCCTGTTGAAAATCAAGAATGGGAAGAAGAAGATGAGCTTATAGTTAGGGAAGCAGGTATTCTGAAAGACCCTAGTATTCCTGCTGATTTCACAGACTTGTTAATAAAGGATGCAAACATACCTGAGATCCCTAGTTTTGAACAAGAGAGCACGACAGTAAGGTCAGTTGACATAGATAAAGAAAGCTTGCAGAAAATTATTCAGCAGTATAAACAGCAGATGAAATACATGAAATATATCAATGATGGGTTGATGGTGGTTAACAGAGGGCTTATAGAATAATTACAGGATGTCAACAATCATTTCCAGGAGCTAACATCAGTATCCAAAGAGGTTCTCAAGAGAAAAAGAACTACTGACATGCACTGTACAGAGTTGGAAAAGACAGTAAAGAGCTTGCAGCAGGAAAACAAGAAGCTCACCAAAAAGATAACTAACCTGGAGCAGGAGAAGAAGAAAGCTAAGAGGAAAAATCAAGCATTAGATGGCATTGCTCTGCTAGCTGAGGCAGCAAAAGAGCTATGAGTCACTTGTTCATTTCAGTTATTTGTTATCTTTTTCAGAAACTCATTAGTTAAGTGATTTACTATTTTTGGTAAATTTCACATTTTGTAATATTTTAAATTTTACTTTATCCTATCGAGTAGTTGAAGAGAGTTAGGTTTTTGATACCTAACTATTTTTGTAAAAGTAGTATTTAGAGAGTTTTAGAAGTCATTAGAGGGGTTCTGATTTTTGGGAGCTACAGGAGGTATTCAAACTGCCTTTGTCTTCAGACTTGTTCAGGAGTTAAGTACCAAGACTCTTATATGCATTTGATGATGAAATTATGAGATATATGACATTTTTCCCCTTCAGTTTTCTTTGTTGGCTTCATTATTGAACTTGTTTAATTTCTTAATTGATATATTAATTACTGGTTTATGTGTATTTGCTGGTGATGCTTGTCTTTTATGAATGAACCTCAGCATAGTGTTTCTGTTGGATCTTGTGTGATATATTATGCATCTTTATCATCTTCTGTTTATAATTTAGTTATTATCCTGCTCATGAATGTATTCCCTGATTGTTCCCAAAGCTTACAACCATTAAAAAACCTTTTAAACAAACCCTAAACCCTAGTTTTATTGAGTTTTATATTTGAGATTGTGTTGGCTTGTTTCTTTGGCCTTGGAAACAATTTCTGGCACAAACATGGAGAATAATGGTAATTTTCAAATTCACATACAATACTTTATGGGATGCGAACCAGAAAATTCTACATTTCCAAACAATCCAAGGGAGTGAAAGGCATTGAAAGATGGGTTTAGATGTATCAACAATTTTTCCTGAAGAGTTGAGCGTCTTAGCCATAGCCATTGTATTGAACTGCCTTCATGAGCATATTAGCCATTTTATTGACAACAAAAAGCTTTCAATCAAATGGCTCCAATGGAAGTCGCTTGGATATAACAAGATATGTTCAACAAAATTCAATCTGTTAATCTAACCAGGATCAACGATCTAAATGGAAGTTTATCCACAGACGCACCTGCCTTCACGTCAAACCATGTCCGTGTTAAACTGTAGTCCTGGGTTTAGATGGAATCCCAGGATAAGGTAAGGTGGCAAGTGAGCTTCTTCATTGGTGCTTTTGGTTTGTAACTTCAAGTTTTGCATTCTCTTTCTATGAAACCCCAGTGGATTTAATCACCGAATCTCTCAGGGAAGGACGAGTAGCTCATTGTTTTGGAAGGAAATAGATTTTACGCTCTCAGATAATCATTTCAAGGTACGCCATGGAATTTTTTGAAAATCTTGCAAGCTCTATGAATGTTTCAAACATCGGAAGTGTTATCTGTTCTATTTTGATGCAGTGTCTTAGATAAAAGTCTGGAAGTTTGGTTTTTTATACTTAATGCAGAGATTATTAATCATTTTCGCTGTCATATGTTTTTTTTTCAGTGTTTGTGTCGTCCGGTTAGTAAGATAGAGGAAATAGAAATGTATTCGGTTTACAATTTGCATTATATCAAGGTTTCCTATAAATGCCTTATTTCTGAGCAAAATTTGTGTTGTTTCTCATCATTTAAGGGATCTTTAATTTATCATTTTCCCTCTTGTTTCATTATGTTTCTAGCGGTTGCACCTTCCGGTAAGGTAAGATACAGGTAATAGAAATTTATTCAGTTTTCATTTTGCATTATGTCAATAATTCCTGTAAAGGATAAATCTTTGGTCAAAACTAGTGAAGCTCGAAGTCATGAAAATCGAAGCATGCCGTATAATGCCTTTTATTCGATTAGCCATACCTAAACAAATTTGAATCTAACTCGAATGACTTTTTGCTTTGACATGGCTTGCAGAAATAAGATGATGGGAGTTACATAGGCTTCATAAGGGATGAGAGAAAGTAGCTAATGGAAAAAAATAATCCCCATATGATAGAGTTACATGGGCTTCACAATGGATGAGTACAAGAAGCTTAAGGAAAACAATGAATCCCTGCGACCGATCAAATTGTAAACAAAAATGGAGGTTTATTAATATCATGAAGTTGAGACAAATGAATAATTCACTACTTCATGCATTTGTGCAGTGAATAATTCATTCATAATTTTTTAAAAGAAACTAAATAGTATTATAAATTTAATAGATAGATGAATGACATTAATCAAATTAATAATTATCAAGCATGGTAGCTGTTAACTAAATCGAGGAGTTTATTAGGGAAATAAGAAAATAATGGTTAGTTGTCAATACTATGGTCAAACTAAGCTTATAAGTGCTTCCACCTAGCCTGCAATGGGCATACCTATAGCCACATGCCAATACACATGCATGGATAGATCAATGATCCTGTCCATGAAATAATCAATAATAGGAATAGACCCTCTCTTAAATAAAAAGGTATATCTATATCTATATCTATATATATATATAGATATATAAACCTATAATAATAATAATTATTATTATTATTATTGATATTATTATTATTATTATGACACTAAAAAAATTTAATATTATTAATATTAAGACACTGTTGAAATCTGCAAAAATTTACTCCACAACGTTAACATAAATTATCAATAAACAAAAAAAACAAATCACTGTACCTAGGGTTAACACAACCATTGCGGAGTAGCCATACTTAAAGATATACTTCATTGAAAAATCAGCAGGACATCATGCAAAACACTTCGATGTCAATTATAGTGCATGTGCAAAGAAGCTGTAAGTTGATTACTCCGATATATTTTTTCACTTATCCATGTATACTTAAAATCTTGAGCTAAAATCATTGAAAAATTCACTAAAACTAGTATTAATAATTCCCCGCTTGCAGGGAATAATAATGGTTTATCCTTCTTGAAATATGTAATACACTATCCTAACATTACTTCAACTCCTTCACACAAGATAGATAGTCTTATTCACACAAGATAGATAGTCTTAAACTGTATCACATAAAAGTAATTTATGAGAAGAATTACTGACATACTTAAACATAAAATTATGCACGTTTTGCCTCTAGTTTTAATGATGGTTTATCCTTCTTGAAATATGTAATACACTATCATAACATTACTTGAACTCCTTCACACAATATAGATAGTCTTAAACTGTATCACATGAAAGTGGTTTAAAAGTGACAAAATTCTGTGATTCTTATTGAGGAGATTCTACCCCAAAATTGTTAAAACCAACTCTCCGTTGAAATGCATGTAGTCTTCATTGCCTCTATAATAGCTCCTTATCATAGAATTTAAAATTTCCATGGGATTTAGTTGCAACATCATTCATGGAGTTCGTCATTCATGTCATTTATAGTGGGATCTAGAGAACCATAACAAGTGAGAGCTCTCTAGGAATCATTGCAAATGCGTCTATTGGAGTGAGCTATAAATGATTATCTATATCCACATGAGCAAAATAGTCGTGAATCTCACTGAAATATTGGATGCAATTCTCAAAAGTAACGTCAATCTTCCCTGCGAATAAAGACTATTATATCTTATTTTTAATTTTTTTCATGGATAAATGGTATATTAGTTATTTCATATATCCCACATTTTTTAAATATAGCATTACTATTACACAGTTGCTAACAAAAGGTTTGAAATCCTTCTTGCTGGTAAACTATGATAGGCACTTCTTTTGTTTTTCAAATGTAACAACAATTTAAATGATATTATATCTTATTTTTCTTTTTTTCATGGATAAATGGTATATTAGTTATTTCATATATCCCACATTTTTTTAAATATAGCATTCCTATTACACAGTTGCTAACAAAAGGTTTGAAATTCTTCTTGCTGGTAAACTATGATAGATGCTTCTTTTGTTTTTCAAATTTAACAACAATTGAAATGATTTAAAAACAATTGAAATGATTTAGTAGAGTGGTTCTCTAGATATCTAGATAAATGAAATGGATGAAATTTGGCAGGAGTAAGAGAGACATGAGAGATTTCAATGAATCTACAGAACAAATAAATTACTAGTTACAGATTTGGAATTTGCAATGCACTATAGATTTGTCTATTGAAGCATGAGAATGCAAATGAAAAGCTCAAAAATCTCTTCCCATGCAAAAAATTGCTGATAGTCATTAGAGTTTAGCGAAAAAAGCACCAAGCTCGGAAATCTCTGCCAGTGCGAAATACAATGGTAAGTTATTACAATTCAGTTTCTATGGGTTTACAAAATTTACCTAGCTCAAAGCACCAGTAAAGATTGTCTTCAATTTCTTCTTCATACCAAAAGCAACGACATTGTCCGTCTCTGAAAGGGCGGTTGTGGTTTCAAATCCCGACACTCCATTGGTAGTCGCCATGGTAATCTCATTTCCTTTCCCGTTAACATGATGAACTGAACTGCATTGCCTTTCCCACTAACATGATGAACTGAACTGCATGCTCGTTAGCTGCTCTGTTCCTGTTAACATATGCATCACTATACGAATGTTTGTTTCCATTGATGGAAAATCCATTTGCTGTTGCTTCCCTATTTTATATGTTGTCGTGGCCTTTAACACCGAGACATTTGAAACACAAACCTAGCCATTTTATATGTTGTCATGGCCTTTAACACAGAAACATATGAAACACAAACCTTCCCTGGGATACTTGAAAGAAACCACAAATTACTGGAAGCTAATTTAAATTGTTCATGTTATGTAGCGATAACTGGGAGGCTCCAAATCCAGGTGGAGTGTTGCATACATGCAGCTAGATTATCTGTCAATGGATTAGATTGAGCAGGTGCAGGTTTGTCAAGGAGTGCAGGTCCAGGCTAGTGCAGGGTTGTCAGAGTGTCCAGGCTAGTTAGGGTGTATAGGCTTTCCAGGATTATGTCAGAGTTAACCAAATGAAAAAGAAACCGCCACAATAAGAGGTTGGGATGTTAAGACTTAGGACAACTAAATAATTAAGTCAAAATACTATATACTAAAAAATAGTGCATGATGTGTCACAGTTTTCAAAACCTAGGCAATTACATAATTCCTTGCTTGCAAGGAATAATAAGCATAATTGTATAATATACACACGTTGGGATATCGAAGGCATATGCTATGTGGATGTTAACGCAAAACATGTTTTCCTATCGTATTACTCCACCAAATAAAATCAATGTAGTTTATTCTACCTTTGTCATCGAAATTCTTAAATTAGTAACAAAGTTTGTTTCTTTTTAATCGTTCCATACAAGTTGTTATCAACAAAGTTTATTCTTTATTTTAAATTGGTGCTTACAATGCTATTAGGCCTATAATTGAGGGAGTGGCTTGTTGTGAAAGAGGGGGAGGGACTAAGATGGTCAATCATCACTGGGTTCTTCTATCGGACTATCAATTCACCACCTTGTATACACATTAACCCATTTCCTAAGAGAATGATCAGAATCAATNTGAAAGAGTGGGAGGGACTAAGATGGTCAATCATCACTGGGTTCTTCTATCGGACTATCAATTCACCACCTTGTATACACATTAACCCATTTCCTAAGAGAATGATCAGAATCAATGGGATTGGAGTTGAAAGAGCTATGCCAATTGCTATAGTGCATATAAAAAGCTAATTATTTTAATTATCTAGTTAAGTTTTTGTATGAGGCATGGTCTATTGTGGAAGTGGCTCTAATCCTAATTATTGATTTATTGTGTTCCCGATTAGAGATTTACTGTGGAAGAATGATAAAAACTCAAGAAATCGTGGCAAGCTTGGCTTGGGAAACTTGCAATTGCTTTTTGGAAAACCCCAAAGTTGAAGCACAAAATTCATGCTTGCAATTGGCTTTAAGAAAAAACCAAAGTGAAGGCATAAAAGTCTATATGCACAGAAGATGAGGGCATGGCGCGACGCCACAAAAGTTGCATACGTCCATATACTAAGACGTATTATTGCATGGGTTTTCTTTGGCCAATGCCTCCTCACTTTTCCCACTACCACATATGTTCCTACATTGTTTTCAGAGGTCAGAGATGATTCGGTACTGCATCAACCATCTTTGTCAAAAGTATTAATATCCTCTCATTCAGAATAATCTCTTGAATTATTTCAGCACATAATATTTTTGTCATATTTCGACATATCAATATATCCCATTTTAATATCAAATCTAATTCTTTAACCTCAAAGGGATAAAAACCCTTTATCTCGAGATCCAAATTGTTACGGTTAAGGTCTCAATTCATGATACTATGACAAAAATGTCGGTGGGAAATAACATACCCGAAGAATATTGTCGTGTTTAGAAAACCATTTTCTTGCTATTGTGACAACAATAGAAAAGGAACAACTCGACGCTTAATGCCTTTTGATCTATGGAAACCTCAAAGGGATAAAAACCCTTTATCTCGAGATCCAAATTGTTACGGTTAAGGTCTCAATTCATGATACTATGACAAAAATGTCGGTGGGAAATAACATACCCGAAGAATATTGTCGTGTTTAGAAAACCATTTTCTTGCTATTGTGACAACAATAGAAAAGGAACAACTCGACGCTTAATGCCTTTTGATCTATGGAGTGTAGGTAAGGCCACTCCACAAAGAATGTCAATAAGCTTAGACGTCGTTCTTTTTCACCAATTTGTAATTCATTTATAATAACCACAAATAATGTCAACAAGCTTAAACATTGTTCTTTTTCACCAATTTCTAATTCATTCATAATAACCTTCATGCAAGGTAATCTTCCCAACATAAATATTTACAAAAGATTATTCTCTCGTCGTGTATCAAATAGTAGTTATGGCCTTCATATTAGTTGTATTATCCACACAAAAAATAGGGAATAATTTGAGATTGAAACTATTGGGACAACCCATGAAATATCTAATTGTGTCACATAACTCAGCTGAATATCGATTGAGTAGAGGTATCAAAGCCTTAGTGTTTGCGATATGCCCTACTTCCACCTATGACAAAAATAAGGCGTCTATGATGTGTGCTCTAGCCACACTCACGTTGTGAAAAAATCATACTACTATACAATTGAAAGTATTCTCTATGATCCTAATAAGATTAAACTTCTAATTATCATATTGCTATACAAATCCAAAGGCTTGATTCTATTATCCTAATGAGGATTCAAGTTTCAACTAGTCCCTGATGGGGCAACACTACTGTCATTTTCTACGTTAGTGTTTCTTCTTTTTGATATAATCATGTGGTCTTGTAATGCTTCTCATAGAACTTAATGGTGGTGTTTCTTCTTTTTCATATAATCATGTGGTTTTTGTTTTTGTGGTGGTGGAAATAGAACATACTGTAATACAATAGCTAGAATGGTGGTGGCTATCTTTGAGAAGAGATGTGACTGCTACGCGCATCTGTGCAAAGTTGAATACAAAATGAGGCCAAAGGGGCCTATTTATAATAAGGCCGAGGTTGAGAACCCCAAAAGTACAAAACATAACCCTAGAAGATGAACCATCATAAAGCTTGCGGACCCAAGGTGTCAAGTTAAACTGTCAACTTCCTGGGGTCATAACTTTTGCATACGATCTCTGATTTGGGTGCTTGACAGCTTGTTGGAAAGATCTATTCGAGAACTACATTTGTTGATAGAAAAATATTGAGTTCAAATCATAATTATATTTTTGGGATGTTTTATGCCAAAAAAACATCGTTTAAGGCCTCAAAACAGCTTCGAAAGTTTGGGACCCGAAAAACCGTAGAAAATAACTAGGAAACTATCACAATGGACAATTGTTTTGAGCCAGTGGAATAGGTGGGTGGCCACTGGTTTCCATCTGGATCACCACTCTTCACATCCATGTGATGTACCTCCCACCTCTTTGAAGCTGCAATGGACAAAGCTAGTCTTATAGAGTCCATTCTTGCAACATGAGCGAATGTCTCATTGTAGTCCAAGCCATGGACTTGTGAGTACCCATTTTTCACCAACTGATCCTTGTACTTGGTTGTGGTTCTATCAACTATTATCTTGGTCTTGCAGGTCCATTTGCACTTAACTAACTTCCTCCCAGGAGGAAAAGTGACAAGATCCCATGTTTGGTTGTCTTGTAGCCAACCAAACTCATCATCCATAGCTTCTTGCCACCTTGGATCATGGAAAGCCTCCTTGTATGACTCAAGATCTGACCCCATCGTCATGAAACACATTTCTAGGAGAAGTGGACCTGAATGGGAGAGTGCAACATGTTCATCCTAATAATGGGACCTTGTTCTTCTTCTGTCATCTGGATCCTCAAGACTATTCCCAGCTGCTTCAATGTGATTTTGGGACCATTTAGGCCTCTGATTGGGAGTAGGTGCTAGACCTGGATCTAAATTTTCGTGAGGTTCATTGTCAATATTAATATCATTATCATATTGATCCTCATCTCTTGAATCTATAACATTAGGGTGAGTGCAAGAAGATGATGGACCTTTAAGATGCAATCCTAGTTTTCAAAAACAACATCATGTTACCAAAAAATACATCAACCCGAGCCTGACATAGCACTTGGTATGGTTCAACCCGAGCCTGACATGTCATGGAACATGTAGGATAGGAAGAAAAATCGCGTACGCGTTATATTACTACAAAACGCGCACGCGATTTGTGTAGCCAAAACGCGCACGCGATTTATATATCCAAAACGCGTACGCGAGTTTTAAATCATAAAAAAAAATTTAAATACACGGTCCCCGATAAGG
>LPNX010769047.1:9482-75747 GCA_001517045.1 Pseudotsuga menziesii
TGTTGACAAAGATCTAGGGACCCGCATGTTGAATTTTAGTGATGAAGATAATTCTGTTGGACTCTTGCAAGTTGAAAAAGAAAAACCAGTGAGACATTGCAGAGAAGAAGAAGATCAGCTGTGGGAATTGTATTTTGATGGATCTTCGTGCAAAGAGGGTGCTGGAGCTGGAGTCTTACTCATTTCTCCTGGAGGTGAGACAGTGAAACTCATGTATAAGCTGGATTTTGTTACCACTAACAATACTGCTGAGTATGAAGCTCTGCTACTAGGACTCAAAGCTGCTAAAGACTTAGGAATTCAGCAAATTACTGCATATGGCGACTCCGAGTTGGTTGTTCAACAGGTGAAGAACAATTATCAAGTAAAGCAGGATTTGTTGAAGGTCTATCGAAATGAGGTATGGGATATTCTTGACAATTATTTTATAGCATTTAACATCACTCATATTCCAAGAAATCATAATGAGACTGCATACTCTTTAGCTTTGGCTACCTCATACTTCAGAATTCCTAAAACTACTCAGCTAAGGTATCCCATAGAGGTGAGGTACAGACCATGTGTACCTGACAATGTGAAGCACTGGAGGGTATTTGAAGATGACATTGAAATCAAAAAAATTCTTGAGCTTACAGATGAGTTTACTAATGCCCAAATTGATCAGGATGAGGATGAAGGAGAAGAACAAGATGATGAGTTTGCTGAAAATCAATTTGCTGCAGAAGAGATAGCAGGTCATAAAATCATTGAGTTGAAGAGTAACTTCATACCCAAAGGTTTAGTTCCTCTTGAAAGAATATTTACAAAAGATGATACTCCTTCAAAGCCTGTGGTTCAATCTTCAGAAGACAATGTAATGGACTGCAACATTGGTTCTGCTGAACATCCAAAAATGGTAAAAATTTCCAAATCTCTGTCAGTTGAACAAAGAAATAGATACATCAAACTTCTGAAAGAACATGTGGATGTGTTTGCCTGGTCTTATGAAGAGCTGAGAACCTATGATATAGCAATCATTCAGCATAAGGTCCCACTGAAGCCTAATGTTAAACCTTTCCAACAGAAATTAAGAAGGATAAATCCAGCTTTATTTCCTGTGATTGAGAAAGAAGTAAAGAAGCTACTGGATGCAAAGATAATAGTGCCTCTCAGGTACTCTTCTTGGGTTGCTAATCTAGTTCCTGTCAGAAAAAAGAATGGGGAAATAAGATTATGTGTTGATTTCAGAAATTTAAACAGGTCATCATTAAAAGACAACTACCCTCTCCCCAAGATTGAACAGGTTTTGCAGCAAGTGGTCAGAGCTCAGAGGATATCTATGGTGGATGGCTTCTCAGGCTACAATCAGATTGCCATGCACCCTGATGACAAGGAAAATACAGCCTTTACAACCCCCTGGGGGACATTCATGTATGACAAGATGCCCTTTGGCATGATGAATGCTGGAGAAACTTTTCAGAGAGCAATGGACATTTCCTTTGTTGGGGAAAAGGATAAGTTTGTGGTCATCTATCTGGATGATATTACTGTATTCTCAAAATCTAATGATGAACACTTGAAACACTTCAGGCAGACCTTCCAAAAATGCAGAAAATTTGGCTTATCCCTAAATCCCAAAAAGTCACATTTTGTTGTACAAGAAGGTAAATTACTTGGTCACCTTGTGTCTGCTGATGGCATCTGAATAGATCCTGAAAGAGTGAAAGCTATACTGAAGATCAGTTTACCTAGGAGTAAAAAGGATGTACAGTCATTCATTGGCAAAATTAATTTTCTGCGGTGGTTTATTCCAAATTTTGCTGAAACTATTAAACAGATCACAGCCATGCTGAAGAAAGACCAGGAAGTCAGGTGGACTGTTGAAGCAAAGGTTGCATTTGAAAAAATCAAGGTGGCTCTTACTGAAGCACCTGTGTTGGTAAGTCCCGATTTCACTAAAGAATTTCTTACTTTTTCATTTGCATCAGAAGACACAATTGCAGCAGTCTTACTTTAGAAAAATAAAGAAGGATTGGAACAGCCTATAGCCTTCTTTAGCAAGACTCTCAAAGATTCAGAGCTGAAGTATAGCATTTTGGAGAAGCAGGCTTATGCTCTGGTGAAAGCTCTGAAATTTTTTAGAATTTATGTCCTGCATTCAAAGGTTGTTTCATTTGTTCCAAATGCTGCAGTGAAGGATGTCTTGACACAGCCCGACAGTGAAGGAAAGAGAGGGAAATGGATTGCAAAGATTATGGAGTACGATGTGGAAATCAGACCCACCAAGCTTGTTAAAGGACAAGGTTTAGCTAAGCTGCTGGCTTATTCAAATTGTCAAGTTCTGGGACTTCATGTTATGGTTGAAGAAATAGCTCAGGAGGAAGAGCAATCAGCAATGAAGAAAGAGAAGATCATGGATTTCTATTCAGCATCTTCCTGGTATGCAGACATAGTCTATTTTCTGTTATTTCTGCAATGTCCTGAACTTTTAGACAAGAAGGTTGCTAGATATTTGAAACTCAAAGCTACTAAGTATTGTTTGGTAGAGGATCAATTGTTTTGGAAAGATCCAGGGGGTATCTTGCTCAGATGTTTGGACCAATCTGAAATAGGTGAAGTGATCTCAGAATCTCATGAAGGTGCCTGTGGAGGGCATAAATATTGGAAAGCAACAGCTTACAAAATTTTGCGAGCTGGATATTATTGGCCATCTTTATTCACAGATGTTTACCAGCAGGTAAGAGCTTGCATTCCCTGTCAGAAATTTGCTAGTAAGCAGAAATTACTGTCTTTGCCTTTGAAACCTATTGCAGTCAATGCCCCTTTTCAGCAATGGGGTCTGGACTTTATTGGAGAAATCAATCCAGCATCTTCAGGACAACATCGTTGGATCTTGACTGCAACATATTTTTTCACAAAATGGGTGGAAGCCATTCCCACAAGGAATGCTACAGATAAGGTAATCATGGATTTCATTGAAGAAAACATCCTGAGTCGGTTTGGCTGTCCACAGAGATTAATAACAGATAATGCAAAGGAATTCAAATCCAAGGCAATGGTAGCTTTCTGTGAAAAAAATGGCATCATTCTGAAGCACTCAACTCCCTATTATCCTCAGGGAAATGGCCAGGCTGAATCCTCTAACAAGAACATCATTCAGAGCATCAAAAAACTACTCAAGCATAACAAAAGGTCTTGGGATTCAATGTTGAAGTATGCATTGTGGGCAGATAGGATTACAGTGAAGCAGGCCATTAGTACTTCTCCATATCAGCTGGTTTATGGTACAAAGGCAGTATTTCCTGTTCAGCTGGGAATTCCAGTGATGAAATTCCTCCAGAATTCTCAAGAGGAACCAGATGACATGCAGAGGAGAATCTTTGAAATTATAGAGTTACAGCAAAATAGAGAGAAGGTAGATGAAAAAGTATAGCTGTATAGAACCAAGGTTAAAAACAGGTTTGACAGAAACATTAAAGAAAATACTTTCACAGAAGGTGAGATGGTTCTAATATGGGATGCAAGAAAGGAGCAGAAAGGAAAACATGGTAAGTTTGACAATCTTTGGTTTGGCCCTTTTCTGATATCAAAAGTTTTAGAAAACAATACTTTTATCTTGCAGTCCCTAGAAGGTGAGGAGTTGTCCAGCCCTATTAATGGACGATTCCTTAAACATTTTTACAGTTTATAAGGGCATTTTTCACTGATCATTGTACATACCGGTGTGAGTGAGATAGAATAAGACTCCATAGCCCAATGGAAGTTTGCAGACAGGTAGATAGAAGAAGGAAGGCACTGGTCTACAGGTTCTTGAAGCCTCACAGGGAGGACTTCATCCCGTAGCTGGAGCCAGATGTTAAGTCATAATTTTGTTTCTTCATTTTTGGTTTGATTTACTTTTTCTTTCAAGGCTTTCAATTACTTAATTTTGATTTTACCCTCCTTTCGGGAAATTTTGTTTAGTGTTCATTTGAAATTTTGAGCTTGCTTTATAAATTTTGAATTTTAAGCTATAGGTTTGTTTTTGTTAAAGGGATTTTTAAAGTCATTTTATCAAATGGTGGGTTCACAGGGCATACTATGAGCATACCTATCACTCTAGCAACTTTAAAACTTCATACAAAGTGTCCAAAAGCTGAAAAAGAGCGAAAAAAATAGCACTCAAGATATTCTTGTAGCGCTGGAGCGAAAAATTACAAAGGGCGTGCTACAAGTATATCGCGGCCCTTGTTTTTTCCCGATTTTTAAGCAAATTTTGTCAAGTTTTCAAATGATGAATGATTAATCCCATGCTGACAGTTGTTTTCTTCGTGTGAGCTACCAAATTGTCATGATTCCAAGTGTGTTCAGGTCGTGAAGAAAATCATGGCCATTATTACTCTTAAGGCGGTTTGGTTTGACAGATAGCAGCGAGATTCGGTTTAATATGGCATGATTTGTCATTGAATGCACTATCAAAGGTGAAGAAGGAGATCGTGGGTAACCATAATCGCTAGAAGACCGGATTGTGTCCCTGTAGAGCAGAAGCAAGGTTATGAAACTAACAGGAAATTAGGGCTTTTCAACTCCACTACTTGCAGTCAAATGAATCATTGAGAGACATCTGTACACTCGAGGAGAAGCATTTGACAGCTCAGGGCGTGAGTTTAAACCATTACAGTTGATCAGTTGGTAGGTATTTCACGATAAACCCCTGTAATTGAAAATTTGGGGATTTCCTTGGTGGGGTCGTTCTAGAGAAATTGATCGATGGAGAGGTTAAAATATGCTCCTAAATGAAATTTTAACCCAAGAAATAGCTACCTGAGCTATTCTGAAAAGTTTTGTTGAACAGAGCACTGAAAAATAACCATTGGTTTGAACTATCCAGTTATTGAAGTTCGAAACAGTCTGAGATGAAGGTTGTTTATGTTTTAGCACTCAAACTATACTAAAAGCTCTGATACTTATACACATTGAGTTTAACGAGTTGAATGACTAGGATTTTTGACAGACCTAAGGTCATTTTCAGTATTAAAGCTACAGGAAGCTAATGTGAATATATTGCAAAAGATTTTGATTACTCATCACCTTACAAGCAGTCCTCAGTTGCATTGGAAAGCCTGGATACTTAAATTGATCTAAGTACTGTCTTCTATGACTTATCTTAGTTTGTATTGATGTAGAATGTCATATCAAAAATGGATATTATACATCATACCTAATTTCTTTGACTGCAATGAAAAGTTTCAGCAACCTGTAACCTCAAACATTTCGACATTATGGTTTATTGTGCATTTTGAAGATGGGCAGTGTTATTTTGTTGTTGTGACAGTCTCATTCATGATTGAATCTTACTCTCAAGTTTGTTGAAGGTAGCAAGGATATGAATAGTAGATGAAAGCCTAGTATCAGTTTGATGAGCTGAAGAAGATAAGTTTGAGATGAACAATCTGCAATCAATCTAAAGTGACAACACAGTTCCTTCATGAAATACCTTTATTGTGCAGAGATGTTCATAAAATCATGCTGATAGGTGGCAGATGCTGATATACAGTTGTGCTCTACAAATTGAAGATGGTCCTTTGTTCAAAAATAGTCTGAATGGTAATTAGGTTTCAAATGTTGTGCAGTTAACCTACACAAATACCTAGCTTGTATTGTTAAAACAAAAGAGCATCGAAGCCCTCAGTAATTTGAATTTTTCCACTTTTGGGAAGATTTATTTTACCTTTTAAACAAAATAAACAGGTCTGTCAAGAAATAAGCAGAAAATCAGTTCATAGAACATCTTCTGAACCCTAAGGCCAGACAGCTTCTAGTTTCTGAAGGAAAAAAGATGGGAAAAAGTGGTAAAAGTGGTAAAATCAACAGAGCAGAACCCACTGATTTAACTTGGATTGAAAAGCTCCCTGATTGTGCTGACTTGTTCCAACAGGCAGGTTGGATGGATTTCTTTAGGAGGTTAGATGGGCATAATACAGAGGTGTCTTGTAAGTTTGCTCAAGGTTTAAAAGATGATATGGTAACCTTTGATACTCTCAACTTCAAGCTGACAGTGGAGCTAATTTCAGAAGCAACAAGCATTAAAAATGAGGGTGAATCTTGGTTCAAAAATCTTCCTTTTGACTTTGAGCCACAGAGATACTTATTACCCAATGTCATTCCTGATTGGAATAAAGCCATCCCTATTCAGAATTTTAGAAAAGAGTGGGTTGAGCCAATCAGGCTACTGCAGAGCTATGTGACTTGTGAGGGTAGGTATGGATATGTATTCAAGTATCACTTTAGATTCCTTCAACATATGGTGGGAGTCTCAAAAATGAACCTACCTTTCTTCTTTTTGAAGAGCTTGCAAAAAATGTCCAGTAGGGTTAAGCAACATGAAGACCATACATCTCAGTCAATTTTTCATCATGGAATAATCAAGATAATCATCAGCAAGGTTTTGCAGAAGGAAGGGAGATCCTGGGACTTTTTTATCTTTTGGTCTGGTTTTCAAACCAGAGATGAAGATCAAAAACCTAAAAGGCAAGCTGAAAAGGGTAAGGTTTTGATGAGGAAATTAGGTAAAAAGTCTAAGCCTGAAGATCAGCCAAAGGTCAAAGTTGAAGAAGCATCAAAGCAGGTGGAAAAGGATAATAGACCCAAAGTATTTTCAGCTAGTAGCAAAGGCAAGTACTCACTGTTTGAAGACCGAAAGCAGCTGCTACAACCCATGGTACCAACAGAGGTCCCTCATGAAATGAAAATTGCTGATACACAAAAGGTGACTGTGCATGAAGAAGAATTGCAAGACAAGCAGAGAAGCCCCATTACTGTATTGTCTGATGATGAAGGTTACCTTTTAGAAGAGAAGCAGGCAGAAAAAACTACAATTGAAGCTGAAACCTACAGAGAGATTCCTTCTTCAAGTAGCAAAGCAGCAAAGCCTAACAGAAATCAAGGAAAAGAGTTGAAAAGGCCAGTAGAAAAAGCATCATATTTCAGACCTAAAACTAGGTCAAGGAACAAGCTAAGACTGAACATGAAAAAATTGCTCAATCCCATGTTATACACAGATGAATTTACTGTGTTAGATGATGTATCCCCTGATGAAAATCCAGAAATTAAGAAAGCTAGCAGAAAAGGGAAGAAGTCAGCAGCTGTAAAAGCTCCTTATGTACCTCCTGCAGAAGTCAAGAGTTCATCAAGATCCTTAGAAGATTCAAGCAAGCCTGCATCTAAATTATTTGCAATAATTTTTGAGATAAAAGATAAACTCTTAAAACAACAGCAAGAAGAAAAGGCAAAAAGATGTCCTATTGAAAATCATGAGTGGAAGGAAGAAGATGAAGCTATACTCAGACAAGCAGGGATTATAAAAGAGCCTAGTATTCCTACTGACTTCTCAGACTTTCTAATGCAGGATGCAAATATACTTGAGATCCCTAGTTTTGATGAAGAAAATTTGCAGGAAAGTGTTCAAAAATACAAGCAACAGATGAAACATTTACAAGAGACTAATGATGGGTTATTTAAAGTCAACAGAGGGCTTATAGAGGAGTTGCAGGATGTCCATAACCATTTCCTGGAGCTATCAGAAGTGTCTAAAGAGGTACTAAAAAGGAAAAGAGCTACTGACAGGTATTCCACAAAGCTGGAGGAAACATTCTAGGACCTACAGCAGAGAAACAGGGAGCTCATAAAGAAGATTAATGACATGGAGAAGGAACAAAAGAAAGCAAAGAGGAAGTCACAAGCGCTAGATGGTATTTCCTTGTTGGCAGAAGCAACAAAAGATCTTTAAGCCAGTTGTCATTTAGTTAGTTGTTATCTTTTGAGTAAACACATGTGTTAATAATTTACTATTTTTAGCATATTTTGTAATTTTGTGAGATTATACTTTTACCTTACCTCAGCGAGTTGTTGGAGGCTGTTAGGGTTTTAGACCCAACTGATTTTTGTAAAGAAACTCTATTTAGGGAGAAGAGAGAATCATTAGCAGGGTTCGATTTTTTAGAGCTTTCAGGAGGTCTTTAAGCTCAGTTGGTTTTCAGACTTGTTCATGAGCAAGGTACAAAACTCTTGTATGCAGTGGTTGATGAAACTATGAGATATTTATGACTTTTACCCTTCAGATTTATGTATTGGCTTCATTTTCATCTTTTCTAGTTGCTTAAATTGATAGATTCATTGACTGGTTTATGTTATATTCTGGTAATGCCTGTCATTTATGTTTGAACCTCAATACCGTTTCTGTTTGATCTTGTTATATATATCATGCATCTTCATCTTTTATTGCTTATGATTCAGTAGCTGCTTTACTTATGAATGTATTCCCTGACTGCTCTCAAAGTTCACAACCAAAAAACACATTGCAGAAACCCTAAACCTTAATTTTATTGAGTTTTATATTTGAGTGTGTGTTAGCTTGTTTCTCTGGCCTTAGAAACAATTTCTGGAACAAACATGTCTCAAAGGAAGAGGTTCAACAAGAGTGTGCAATGATATTGAAGCATAACAAATATCTAAGAAGTAACTTATTGAAACAAGAGTATGAAGCTTTAAAAAAACTTAAAGAATGATAACTTGTTCATTCTAAAAGTGGATGAGGGTGAGGGCATCATCATAATGAATAAAGATGATTTCTTTGATTTCTTGTCCAAGATGAATGAACATATGATCACCACTAAGATTTATGGGAATATTCAGGGGAATACTTTAAATAAGGCCATTAAGGAGGTCATAAAGGCCGTAATTGATTATAGCTTGGAGACTGACATCAAAAAGCATCTCACTACAAGTGGTCATTGAGCACCAAGGATATATAGATTACCAAAAATCCATAAATAAGTTACCTGATTGAGGCATATTATAGACACGATAGGTTTATCTACTTGAATTGACTAAATACTTGGAATGCAAACTTTAACACTTGGTGGGTGGTATTGATTCCTTCATCAAGTAATCGAATGTGTTTTGGGAATTAATCAAGAATTCAACAATTGAACCCCAAGATATCATGCTTATCTTTGATGTTGTTTCTTTATTTCCATTTGAAATTACCCTTTAATGAAGCAATGGGGGTCATTAGGAATGTAGTAAACCTAAAGACAACTAGGTTAGTTGAATCTTGTGTTAGATCAATTCATTGTCCAAGTTAATTGATGGATTATCTTATCCTTTACCATTTGTCCTTCAACTAAGACTTCATTAGATCTCTAATGCTTTAAACAAAAATATGTTTTTTCTAAAATGTTGAAGTATGTATAAGGATGTTGTTTTAGGACTACTAAATCCACATACATTTTATCATTGAATTGATCTCTAAGAGTTTACTTCCAATATTTATCATGTCATTGTAGAGAGGATCCTTAGCTCCTCCTCTCAATCGACACATCCTTTACTCATGCCATGATAACCTTAAAAGTTCTTATAGAATATGTAGAAAAGTAACTTAAATAGATTTCAAATGGTTCTTCATCCCATTGAATTTGTCAAATGCATTCAATAAACACTTTATCTCTTAATAATTTTTGGGAATCATGTCAACAGGAAATTTAATGGTCAAGCCTAAATATGTAAGATGCAATGATAAATAACATTTGTACCCAACTAGTTCATAGATCATTGAAGATCCATTATTATTATGGTAAATTATTATTTCTTTCATGTTTGAATTCGAGGAATATTGAGATTTAAATTCAAAGTAGGTCCATATCATGGGATTTGATAGCATATATTTGTACTTATAATCTGTGAACATTTACCCTCATAAATAAATATTTATAACAATGTCTCTTAGAGTTAGAATTCACACTCTCCTACTAATTTTTGCGATGATGATATTATAGTGGAAATGGGAACTTGCTCTCAAAATATATTGATAAAATGTATACCAAAAATGGCATATATGTGTGCACCTTCGTTTGCATTAATGTGTATCTTGAAAAGGGACCCTAAAATCAATCATACTCAAGTTAAGGAACTATATTTTATAGTGATGGATTCAAGCTTCTTCTTGTAATCTCCACTGGAGAATTCTTATTGGAGATGTTTGCTAGATACAATTTTTCTCAACCCTTCTTCCATGGATATCTCATCTTCAGGGGAAACATCAGTAGTATCAAAGTGACTTGGAGTGTTCTCCAATCTCGGGGATGCATTTCTTTATAGGATTTATGTACTAGGGGTTCCATTATGGTAATCACAAATGAGTTAATGGAAGGATCATAATTGGATATTAGGCTATATCCTGCTCATGATTCCATATTTTATGTACTTTGAATATCCTTTTGTGCATTTTCCCTCCTTTTATCTTTTTTTTAAATTTCAAGTGGGTCACTTATGCTTACTGGTTGTATGATATTTTTCTAGTGTATCTTGTTTCCATGTCTCATGTGAAGTACTAGTGATATGTATGTTGGAGGTACCTTCATATGATACAATAGAAAAATGTTAATAAATCCAAAAATAGGCATAACATGTGGAGTGTGGGGAACAACACCTCCTATTTTTTGGGTTTCCCTGTATTGATAAGATTTCCCATAAACACATGTAGGATTTCCCATGCAATATCGTCAGTTGGCTCAGGATCCTGAGATCCCAGTTTGACCCTTTACTCTCAGATTCCTCTTATAAGGGTTGATCACTGGATTTTAGTTTTTTAGTTTCCCTAAATTACTAAGAATAGTAGAAATATCCTAACCAAAACTAGTTGTTTTAGTTAGAATGATATTTTCTAAGTTTGGAGAACGAGTCCTCCCTTGGTGATCTTTAGGATATTCTTCAATCAAACATTCTTCTTCTGCATAACATTATTTTTTAGTGTTCATCTATTCCACATATAAATTATGCTCTCCAATCTCTTCTTTGATAACTTCATATTTTAATAATTCCTCTTCTCTATGAGCTATTTATGTCCTAATACTTCCTTATGTCACAACCTGTTGTTCTATAGTTTCTTCTTATGAAAAAGCAAGAAGAGAACTCTTGTTGTATTGAAGATTGGCCTTGCATAAAAGGTACAAATATGTACTTGGATATGTGACAAGGTCGCTGTTATCACTCTAGGAAACTCCTCTAGGTTGTAGCTCGAGGATGCCTGGTAACATAAAAATGTTTTTAGGGTTTTCTGATATGGATCAAGTCGGATGACCTATATAACCTCCCACTCTCAAGACATGCATGAAGCTCACTCAATTACAAGGATTTTAGTTACAACTTGTTCAGTAGTTTGACAATAAGGTGCAGGGATGGAGAACTCATCAAGCTGGCAAACTTACATACAAAACAGATGCATATAAATGGCTAAATCCTGAGAAGGATGGTACTTATAAATAAAATCACATTAACTCACCAATAGGATGACAACTATTATCTATTAATCAACTTGAAAATCACCTAAATGCACATTCAGGCATAAGTACAGTAAAGATAAAGATGATGGCTAAACAAATCATAACAAAAGAGCTTATATTTAGAATAAACAAGATGAGATGCTTGATAATAGAATAGGCTTACAAATCCCTGAAGTCGAACCCCTATTATAAAATCAATCATGGGCTTTATAGCCTTCTACAAAAATGACAGATCCTGAAAATACGATCTGTTTACACAAAAATACTTGAAAGTGATAGTTTTTTCAGATGAGGGTTTCAAACCCTTGCTAACTATTTGTCTATCTATTGTGAAGATCTAGTTCACTGAGCGAATACTAAATAACTGTAGTAGTCACTGATAACCACCACTGCTGGTTCAGTGTGAAATTTCCACCAACAGCCAGTGTCTCAGTGGTTAACTAAAGTGACCTTTCTTGTTTAATCTGCCAGAATTTTCTACCTTGTCACCATGGTCGGCGGTCGAAAGCTCTGACCTCTAACCATTGGCACCCCAAGCCTCAATGCTGCCGCAATGTCGGTGCCTCAAATGACTAATATTCTCATCATCGGCGATCAGAACTCCAAGACTGAACATATCAAAGCTTTCAACCGCTAGCTTGTCGACGATTGGAAGTTGTACTCACTAATGTGTCGAAACTTCTTATCTGAATGTTGCTGCAGTGTCGGCGCCTCAACTGACTAACTTCACAATAGTTTCTTCATCAACTATTGGAAACTCTTTTCTCTAGCCCATCAGTGCTCCAAGCCTGAACATATCGGTGCTTTCCATCACTAGCTCGTCGACGATCGGAATGTATGTCTTCTAGCCCATCGGCGCCCCAAGTATTAATGCCGTCGTTGTTTCATAGGTGAAACGAACTAATTTTATCACTGTCGGAGGTCGGTAGAAGTTGAATCGGAGCTTTAGTTCTCTATGTTGCCGCTGTTTCAGAGCTTTAAACCACTATCTTCGTGATCAGAAATCGGAAGCTCTAGCTATTGAATTTTTAATGGTTATATCAGATCTTAAAACATTTAGCATCATAACAACATAACCATAAGCCAAAAGATCACTGAAAGATAGACAAGCGCAACCATACAAAAAGAACACAGAGATTTATCTTGCGAAAACCCTAAAGGTAAAAACCCAGCAAAAGCTTCCTCAATATAGATGCCCCAAAAAGATGAAAGGTAAAACCCAAAAGACTTGATCAAAGACTGATCCTCCTCCTTCTCTAGCTACTTCTCTCTCCTTCACTAATGCACTACACAGGTGAGTGTGTGTACTCCAAATGAGGAGTGCTACACCTCTATTTATATTCATCCATACACTTTAATTAATTCATCCGACATGTAGGATCGAGTTAAATCATGTAGGCTTGAGTTACACATATAGGCTCAAGTAACCACACTGGGGTGCTAATGACCCACCTTTATAATTAGATGGGACTACCTCATGACTCTTATTAGTTCTTCCGATTAGAAGCATCGGGGTACAAAGTAATACAAGTGGTTCTCCCGGTAGGACCATCGGGGACCATAAAAAGAGATACATATAGAATATTCTTCAAAGTTACAATATTTCAACACTCCCACTTAACAAGAAGGGTATTATACAACAACATCAACAACAACAATGATAGGAGAGAAATAGAGGACATCATCAACATCATTAGGGTAACACATCTATAAATCATTGGAAGCTTTTCAACATCATGTAGTCTTCATCTTCAATCTTCAGTCTTCAGCATCATCAATACTTTGACTGCTTCGATAAGCAACATCTTTAGCACTTTGACCTTTAGATTAGCAACAACATCTTTAGCACCTTGACCTTTCGATCAGCAACAACATCTTCAGCACTTTGGCCTTTTGGTCAGCAACAACTTCAGCACTTTGACCTTTCGATCAGCAACAACATCTTCAACATTTTTACCTTTCGATCAGCAACAACTTCAGCAGCAACATCATCATCATCATACTCTGGTCTTTTGATAATAAAAAAAACAAAACATCATCATCAAACCACTCTAATCTTTCGATCAAAAACATCATCAAAACATCATCATAAAAATACTCTGATCTTTCGATCAGAAACATCATCATCACACTTTGATCTTTCAATTAGAAACATCATCATCATCAACAACAACCTGCAAATCATAGTACAAAGACAAAGAAGTCTTTGGATCTATTTTGGACTTAAAGTCTAGGGATGATGCAATCCTACCACCTTCTCGATGACCGGAGTTCACTGGATCCGTTCTGAACCGAAGTCCAAGGATGATACAATCCTGCCACCTTCTCGATGACCGAATTTCACTGGATCCGTTCTAAACCAAAGTTCAAGGATGATACAATCCTGCCACCTTCTAGATGACCGAAGTTCACCGGATCCGTTCTGAACCGAAGTTCAAGGATGATACAATCCTGCCACCTTCTCGATGACCGAAGTTCACCGGATCCATTATGAACCGAAGTTCAAGGATGATACAATCCTGCCACCTTATCGATGACCGAAGTTCATCGGATCCGTTCTGAACCGAAGTTCAAGGATGATACAATCCTGCCACCTTATCGACGACCGAAGTTCACCGGATCCGTTTTGAACCGAAGTTCAAGGATGATACAATCCTACCACCTTCTCAAACACCAAAGTTCACCGGATCCATTCTGAACCGAAATTCAAGGATGATACAATCCTGCCACGTTCTTGATGACCGAAGTTCACCGGATCACTTCTGGACCTATGTCCCGGGATGATACATTCCCTCTTCATTCTCGAGGACTGAGGTCCCCGGATCAATTCTGGACATATGTCCTGGGATGATACAATCCCTCTTCATTCTCGAGGACCGAGGTCACCGGATCACTTTAGGGCAAGTGCCCAGGGATGATACAATCCCACTGCGACATCTCTACTCCCCCTTTCGGGAAATCTTTCTGAACAACACCAAGCTTGTCTCGAAAGTGTTCGAACTTTACTCAAGACAGAGGCTTTGTCAGCACATCATCATCTAAATCATCATCATCTACATCTTCAGTATGTGAATACTGAACTGTCACCATCTGTATCTCCAGTATGTGAATACTGAACAGCATCGTCATCTATATCTTCAGTATAGAAATACTGAATCACCATCATCTGGATCTACAGTATATAAATACTGAAACATCATCTATCTCTTCAGTATGGGAATACTGAAACATCATCATCTGCATCTTATCTCGTATGTAGAAATACCGAATTTCTATGTTTGTTTCAATCTATCGTGGAATATTGGGTTCTCTGTCATCTTTATACAACTTTGATTGTCACATAGAATCATAGTAGTGTCCAACTATAGGTTGATTAATCCTGACATCAGCTTTCAAAGCTATATGGCTTCATAACTAGCAGAGCAAGCTGCTATATATTCTGCTTTAGCTGTGCCTAGAGAAACACTAGACTGCTTTCTGCTAAACCATGAAGTCATAGCAGATCCTAGACTATAACATCCACCTGATGTGCTTTTCTTGTCTGCGTTACTTACAGCCCAATCTGCATCTATATAGCCATACAATCTATGCTCATGGCTACCATCATAGTATAGATCAAAGTATATAGTCCCTTTCAGATATCTCATCACATGTTTTGCAGCTACCAAGTGAACCCATCTAGGTTGAACTAGATATTGACTTAAAGTGTTCACAGCAAAACAAATGTCAGGTCTGGTGTTTGTTAAGTACATCAATGACCCAATGATCTGTCTGTATTGAGTCACATCCACTAACTCTGATGAGTCATCAGCTAACAACTTCAGGTTGGAGATCATGGGTGTGGACATGGCTTTGCATTCCAACATATTGAATCTTTTCAATATCTCTACTGCATACTTTCCCTGATTGAGAAAGAGTCCTTCATACTTCCAGACCTAGGAAATAAAGTATTATACCAAGGTCTAAAATCTTCAGCGAACTTCTTCTTGCATTCTACAATTTGTTTCTCATTCCCTGTCAAAAATAGATCATCCACGTATAGTAATAGTATGACAGGTTCATCTTCTACAACCTTGTATTAAAGGTTAGGATCGACTTTACTCTTGGCAAAGCCCATGCTCATCAGGAAACTATCTATTCTTCCATACCAAGCTCTAGGAGCTTGCTTCAGGCCATAGAGGGCCTTCTTCAACTTACATACATGAGTCCATATGTCTTCAACTTCAAATCCTTGTGACTATTCGATGTAAAAATTCTTCCTCAATCATACCATTAAGGAAGGCTTGTCTTTACTTCATCGTGGAAGAAACTACCATGATAGTTCTGAAGGAAGTATACCTTGCTTCCTAGAGTAAGTGTCTCTTCAGAATTAATTCCCTCTTTCTGATAGAAACCTCTAGCCACAAGTCTTTCCTTACTTCTATCAGCAACATATTTTATCTTGCAAATCCATTTGGAAGATACCACATTCTTGCTTTCTGGTTTGAGTACTATATCTCAAATATCATTCTAGTATTCTTTCATCATAACATCTTCCATGAGTTCGTCTTGTCAGGCCATCAACATATCCTAGTCTTTTGCATTCAACCTTGAAGGTTGGATCCCACTTTACTCTTGGTAAAGTCTCAATCCATCACGAAGCTATCCATCATGTCATACCATGTCGAACTCAGATATCTTCTATAGTCACTCCCCCTGAGGTGGAGTATCATCTTCTAGTGGGTCTGGTCAATAGAGTATGTCATGTCATAGTCTATTCTTTCTGAGGAAAACCACGAACCTTGCTTTGTACACTTGTTTCGATAGATCCATATGGAATATACTACGGACTTCCCTTCAGGTCTCGAAACCATATCATAGACATCATTCCCCAAGATCGAATGTTACTCTTTGATCATAACTTCTTTCATAGCCGGAAAGGTTAGCATCAATCATGTCACCCAACTGTGTTACACAACTAGAGTGTGTCCGAGGCCTCTTAATTTGGTTGGGAATTCTTGCCATTCTTTTCTTCATCTTGAGTTATATCTTGTACCCATGGTGGTCTTCATCCTTTGAGGTGGATCTACCGCTCTCTAAAACTCTTTCTTTTGTCATGGTGTCTCTGACCCTGGGAGCTTCCGATTCATGTTTATTGGAGTGAATCTTGAATTGTCATCACTTGTTCTTCAGAACAAGTCTCATCCTTCTTTTCTTGTAGGAGGTTGTACATGACCTTTCCTACAATTCATATGAAACAATACAACATTCATCCATATCTCACAGAAACTTTCTAGATGACATCATTGATATTGTGTGATAATCCAATATGTCATCAAGGAGGTTTCATTCTAGATAAGTAGCAATAGATAGGTTTATAGCACCATGAGCTACTTACTCATCACATGCATATCGTTATTAATGCAAACATTCCATCATGCATAACACATCAACTGAATACAAAATAATATGACAATTGAATACTTATATTTTATCTGTTTCATGGGTAGACTCCTTCTTGATCATTCTGCTTCATCATCTTCTTCATCCTTGAAATCATAATTTCTTATCCAAATGATAAGATGGATAAGAGGTTCTTCAAGAATTGAGTTCTTCATATTCCTCATCGCTTGAGGGATCTTCTTTGAATGGTGAGAGATTGATCTTCAATTGCTCCCATCTTCTTCTTCTCTTCTTCTAAGTCGAGCTTCTTCTTCTTCCCAGAGTCTATTGAAAGTAATCACTTCCTTCTGGCACACATTCCTTGAATGAATTAATCCTATGATCCTGGGAGACCATTCAAGGTGGCTATCACCACTTCTGCATTCTCCACTTCTTCTTCTACCGCTTCAAGTTGTTCTACATTCTGGATCTTCACATTCTTCAATTGTTTTCTCAAAGCCATCTTTTGATTTATGTTCTTATCTTCAAATAGCTTAATCAAGGAATCAAACATATTCGGTGTCTTTAGGGAAGACACTTTTGGTACAAGTTGATCCGTGATTGAATCAACAATGATCTTCTTGGCCTTGATCAAGTTCTTCTTGTGTAAGGCTTTGAGCCTCATCTCCCTCTGGAACTAGAACCTCTCTACTCATGTAGGTGTCCAATTCATTTTCTTCAGAGATATCAAATACTTCCATGCTTGGAATTTGTCAACTTCACCAAGCTTATCATCAAACTGATGAGAGCCTCAAATGGAAATAGCAAAAGATTATATCTTACCGATTTGAGGTGTCCGTCCTGGTTCCGGAGTTAGCTGATCTAGGGTTTGTCAGAGAAACCATAATTTTAAAAACTTGGGATATTTCAGATTTGATTGGATAGAAATATAGATCTCTTCAAGTTGAGCTGTCCCATCTACTCATTTTCTGAAAATAGTGGAGGGAAGCTCCCGGAACAGGAAGCCCTAGTTTTCCAAATTCTTTTGTAGAAATGCCTATTACTATTTCTATGATATCTCCATAATTAATGCTCTTCTATGTCTAAAATTTCACATTGAGGTATCCGCGCATGTACCTGTTCCAACACCATAGGTTTCATCATAATTGGTTTCACCAATTCAAACTTACGGTCATTTTCCCAAGGTGACCTGTTATAGGACTCTTCAGAACAGTGAAGTTGTACGGAATGCCATGTGTCACTGGTTCATATTTTGAGTATAAAACTAGGACCATAGAAATTTAAGTCTGTACCCTTTTTCGAACATCTTCCTAAATCTCATTTGGACCTGTGTAGCTCAAGATATAGCAATTCTCCCCAGGTGTCCTGTTTAGGGATGAATTCTGGAAGAGGTTGGAACCCTATCGTGGAGAGATCATATCTCCCATAATATAGAGAATATGAGGCCTAATTTTGGATACAATGTACATCAATATCTTATATTTGGTCTCTACAATTTTCAGCTCCTGATCCTTCACCAATATAGGGATATAGTGAATGTACCAAAACTTAGCAATTTTAGTATTTAGGGTTTTTCTAGCTCGTGGTCAAACTAGGGTTTGACTTTCCTGAAGTTTCACCTAACCAAAAATATTGATCCAAGTCTCTAAACTTCGATTTTTATGAGGAGAGAAATCCTATGTCGGGCTCACTCAAAAAAAAATCCTCTTATGCAAGAAGCCCTAATTTCCTGCACTGAAAATTGAAAATGCTCGGAATCAAATTCTGCTTCGACAAAAAGATATGCCCTTCAATGGAGAGTCATCCTAGCCTTATTTTGTTGATCGATTGTGGAGAGAGAACCAAAAAGTAAGAATCCCTAGCTTCTATAGCTGCACAATGTCTTCTTTCAGGGTGGCTCTGATACCATGTTGAATTTTTAATGGTTATATCATATCTTAAAACATTTAGCATCATAACAACATAACCATAAGCCAAAAGATCACTGAAAGATAGACAAGCACAACCATACAAAAATAACACAAAGATTTATCCTAGGAAAACCCTAAAGGTAAAAACCCAGCAAAAGCTTCCTCAATATAGATGCCCCAAAAAGATAAAAGGTAAAACCCAAAAGACTTGATCAAAGACTGATCCTCCTCCTTCTCTAGCTACTTCTCTCTCCTTCACTAATGCACTACACAAGTGAGTGTGTGTACTCCAAATGAGGAGCGCTACACCTCTATTTATATTCATCCGTTCACTTTAATTAATTCATCTGACATGTAGGCTCAAGTTAAATCATGTAGGCTCAAGTTACACATGTAGGCTCAAGTAACCACACTAGGGTGCTAATGACCCACCTTTACAATTAGAGGGGACTACCTCATGACTCTTATTATTTCGTCCGATTAGAAGCATCGGGGTACAAATTAATACAAGTGGTTCTCCCAGTAGGATCATCGGGGACCACAAAAAAAGGATACATATAGAATATTCTTTGAAGTTCCAATATTTCAACACTAGCCACTATCCCATCGGCACCTTAGACTAGAACGCTGCCGCAGTGTCAGCATCTCAAACCACTAACGTCGCGATCAGAACCTCAAACCACTAGAATCTTTGTCGGTGATCGGAACCTCAGACCACTAATGATCGGTGATCGAAACATCAAGCCACTAGCACATTAGAACTTTAAATATGAGCGTTGCCACTATTTCAGAGGTGAAACGAACTAATCTTCTCAGCATCGGCGATCGAAAGCTCTTTCCTCTAGCCCATTGAAACTTTAAACCACTAGCTTCTCCGCAGTGGTGGTGCCACAGTGAACTAAAACTCCAAAACCTCGGCGATTGGAACTCCAAAATACTAACCATTGGAACTTTCAATCACTAGATTCTCCATAGTGGCGGCGCCGCAGTGAAATAAAACTCCGAAACGTCGGCGATCGGAATTCAAAACCACTAACCATCGGAAATTTAAACCACTATATTCTCCGCAGTGGCAGCGCCGCAGTGAACTAAAACTCTGAAACGTTGGTGATTGAAACTCCAAACTACTAACCACCAGAACTTTCAATCACTAGATTCTCTGTAGTGGCAGTGCTGTAGTGAACTAAAACTCTGAAACGTCGGCGATAGGAATTCCAAACCACTAACCATCGGAATGTTAAACCACTAGATTCTCCGCAGTGGCGGCGCCGTAGTGGACTAAAAATATGAAACGTCGTTGTAATAGAGGACTACACCTCCGATTACTGTTTAAAAATGTTCTGATGGCAGTAAAAAGTTTAGCAATACGCCTAACCACCAAAGGGGTTTTCCACCTGTTATTTATCTTCCATCTTTTGGTGCCTAATGAGATGTCATGATCCTCACCCAAGCCACCGAAAGATACAACTTGTGAAATTTTTACCCAAATAAAAAAACAGAGGCTTTCAAACTATTAATGATATTCATATCCTTCATCGCATGAGTTAAAATTCTTCATACTATCGAAATAAATTTATTTTGGGAGATAACATCTAGCTCCTACTTTGGGATGGGAACCTCCCTGTGAGGTCCCAAGAACCCCAGACCAAAATTCCTTTCCTGAAAAAGAATAATTAAAGCTATCTTCTAGTGTTGCATTGGGTATGGAGTCATTTGTCTTCTATAATTGATCCGCTGCACCCTGCATGTAGCCTGCTTTGATTATTCATGAAAACAACTGAAACTGACCTAGCTACTCATATTAAGAGCTTATTTTCCTATATACTCCTACTCCTAATTCTAATTAGTAGATCCTTCTTATCATGTGACATCATGCTTCCAATGAATCCAGGTCAGAAGCTGATCTGCTGAACTTATCCCTGATCTTGACCCAAAAAATAAATGAAACCCTAGCATGCAGCAATGTAGTTTTGAAGGGTGACAGAACCAACTATCGTCTGACAAAAATATTTTGATATCTATGCTGCTCATAAGTTCCATATAGTCAGCAACAGGGTCATAAGATCCAACAGGAAATACCTTTTTATGTTGCTGATATTTTCCTTTACTGATGTCAATGTTGAATGTGGAATGCTCAACCTTTGTCGGATCAAATTGAAAGCTCAACAACTGATCTGAACCTTCTTGTTCTCTTATGATCAGATCTTGATCATCAATCATTAAAATTCCTTGTTGAGAATAGTGCTCACAATAGGATGCTAAAACAAGGTTTACATCATATGAATAAAGATCAGTTGAAAGCATATAATTGCCTATACAATCATCAGTTATCATAGGCTCATCCTGGTTTGCAAACTGATCATAAAATCCATATTCATACCTGTCTTGGGAGTACTTTGCAAACACCGAAGAATCTGATTCTAAATATGAAAGGATCTCACATGCTTGCTGCTGTTCCAAATCTGCTTCAGACTCATAATCTTCTTGTTCAAAATCTGACTCATACTGATGTTTATCTGGCTCAGGTAAATGATGGTTTTCAAAATCAAATGGATCTAGGATTTTCCTTGTAGCACAAATTTTTTCCTCCACCTCTAAAGCATCTTCAAACATAATTCTTAAAGATGAATATTTCCTTTCTAGAAGAAGAAGGGCAAGTTTTGAATGTAGTCCCATCACATAATATATAATGGCAGCTGTCTCTGTGGGCCAGATATCCAAAGGAATATAATGATAAGTGTTGTATAATCTTTGATTGAAGATAGGCAAAGTTTCATCTTCCTCTCTCTTCATAGCATAGAAATCAGCGAGATACAAATCAAGAGATTTGTTCTCACCCCAATGCTTCAAAAATGCATCAGTGAATTCTGTCCAAGATCCAATAGAGTAAGCTTTGAAATTCTTGAACCATATAGCATCATCTCTAATCAATGATTTAGATAAAAATCTCATGATTACATCCTCATGAACGATCTAAAAACATTCCATAAAATCTTCAAAAGATTCCAAGTGTCTTTCCGTGGAAGCTTGATTCTCTCCGGAAAACCGGGGGAGATATTCATAACAGCTAAGGGGATAAGGATGAAGCCAAGAGGGCAGTTTTAATGGCTTAAATATCTTCATCCTAATTTTGAATTGAAAGGCTGTGGGCTGATCATGAGGGATAACAATCTGCTGACAAGGTTCAACGGTTATGGAAACGATTGTTGAGCTCTGCATAGGTTTTGAATCAGTTTTGGTTTCTTCAAGGTTACATGGCTGATCAAATTTAGAAGGAATTTGGGTACAGTGGTCATTTTTATAGATGAGCTGTGGCACATAGACTGATTCACCTTCTACAATACAAGCAGGCTGCAAATATTCTTCTACAGATGGATTTATAAAAGATGGCTGATAATTTTCAGAATATATAAAACATAAGATAATTATTTTAACATGTGAAGGGAAAAGTATAGAGGAGCTGATAAAAAATAACAATAGTTCATAAAGTAAACTGCTGAACTGGTACCTGGATTTTGAATTCAACCTCTTCATCTTTTATCAACTAGGTCCTCCCTAATGGAGATTTATTAAATTCGAATGGATCAGGGAAATAGAAGTCTTTGTAAATCTGCCCTAGCAACAGGGCTAGGTTTTCTTCTGATGATCTTCTATGGGTCTGCAACAGGATTTGCTGGTGGTATTCTCTTGATTTTCTCTGGTATGAGCCCTTCGCGGAGCCATAGTTCTTCAATGGAGTCACCAGGGATGAGATCTTGACAAGCAGCAGTGCTTGAAGATTCCTTAACCCTAAAATTTTCTGATTTACTTATAAACTTATGAGAACTAGATGCTTCAGCATAAGAATATTGAAATGGAGGTTTATTTGATATAACAGTAGAAATACCTCTGGAAATACCTAATGTAGCTCCCCTTGCAGCTCTGGAGGTCTGTCTTAGTGAAACCCTAGCTCCTCTCAGAATCTCTTCTGGATCTGAAACAGGTGTTGCTGGTGGCCCTTTAGGGTTTTCTATGGTACTTGGTCTTCTTGAAGCCACCTTATATCAATGGAGTCGCCAGATAGATGATTAAAACCATAATAATGTCCAAGCTTTGTCTATCATCAAAGCATGGATCTATGTCGTCTCCCAGGGAAGCTGAGCTTCAATCTCCTCTCCCCGGCAACGGTGCCAGTTTGTTAATATTTTCCAAGAAACTCCTCTAGGTTGTAGCTCGAGGATGCCTCGTAACTTAAATTTTTTTTTAGGGTTTTCTGATATGGATCAAGTCAGATGACCTATATAACCTCCCACTCTCAAGACATGCGTGAAGCTCACTCAATTACAAGGATTTTAGTTACAACTTGTTTAGTAGTTTGACAATAAGGTGCAGGGATGGAGAACTCATCAAGCTAGCAGACTTACATACAAAATAGAAGCATATAAATGGATAAATCATAATAATGATGGTACTTATAAATCAAATCACATTAACTCACCAATAGGATGACAACTATTAGCTATTAATCAACTTGAAAATCACCTAAATGCACATTCAGGCATAAGTACAGTAAAGATAAAGATGGTGGCTGAACAAATCATAACAAAAGAGCTTATATTTAGAATAAACAAGATGATATGCTTGATAATAGAATAGGATTACAAATCCCCGAAGTTGAACCCCTAATATAAAACCAATCATGGGCTTTATAGCCTTCTACAAAAATGACAGATCCTGAAAATCCGATCTGTTTACACAAAAATACTTGAAAGTGATAGTTTTTTCAGATTAGGGTTTCAAACCCTTGCTAACTGTTTGTCTATCTATTGTGAAGATCTAGTTCACTGAGCAAATACTAAATAACTGCAGTAGTCACCGATAATCACCACTGCTGGTTCAGTGTGAAATTGCCGCCAACAACCAATGTCTCGATGGTTAACTAAAGTGACCTTTCTTGTTTAATCCACCAGAATTTTCTACCTTGTCACCGATCAGAAGCTATTACCTATAACCGTTGGCACCCCAAGCCTCAATGCTGCCGCAGTGTCGGCGCCTCAAATGACTAATCTTCTCAGCATCGGCGATCGGAACCCCAAGACTGAACGTGTCGGAAATTTCAATCGCTAGCTTGTCAGTGATCGGATGTTGTACTCACTAATGTGTCGAAACTTCTTATCTGACCGTTTCCACAGTGTCGGAACCTCAACTGACTAATGTCGCGACAGTTTCTTCATCAGTGATCAAAAACTCTTTTCTCTAGCTCATCGGCGCTCCAAGCGTGAACGTATCGACGCTTTCCACCACTAGCTCATCGGCGATCGAAAGTTCTATCTTCTAGCCCATCGACGCCCCAATTCTCAATGCTGTTGCTATTTCGAAGGTGAAATGAACTAATTTTATCATTGTCAGAGGTCCGTAGAAGTTTGAATTGAAGCTTTAGTTCTCTATGCCACTGCTATTTCAGAGCTTTAAACCACTAGCTTCGTGATCGAAAATCAGAAGCTCTAGCCACTATCCCATCGGCGCCTTAGATCGGAATTCTGCCATAGTGTCGACATCTCAAACCACTAACGTCGCGATAGGAACCTCAAACCACTAGACTCTTTGTCGATGATCGAAAACTCATACCACTAATGATTGGTGATCGCAACATCAAGCCACTAGCGCGTCGAAACTTTAAATCTGAGCACTGCCGCTGTTTCAAAGGTGAAACAAACTAATCTCCTCATCATTGGTGATCGGAAGCTCTTTCCTCTATCCCATCATAAATTTAAACCACTAGCTTCTCCGCAGTGGTGGCGCAACAGTGAACTAAAACTTTGAAACGTCGGTGATCAAAACTCCAAACTACTAACCATCGGAACTTTCAATCACTAGATTCTCCATAGTGGCGGTGTTGCAGTGAACTAAAACTATGAAACATCAGAGATCGGAATTCCAAACCAATAACCATCGGCACTTTAAACCACTAACCATCAGAACTTTGAACCACTAGATTCTCCGTAGTGGTGGTGCCACGGTGAACTAAAACTCCGAAACGTCGGCGATCGAAACTCCAAACTACTAACCATAGAAACTTTCAATCACTAGATTCTCCATAGTGGTGGTGCTGCAGTGAACTAAAACTCCGAAATGTCGATGATCAGAATTCCAAACCACTAACCATTAGAACATTAAACCACTAGATTCTCTGCAGTGGCAGTGCCGTAGTGGACTAAAACTACGAAACATCGATGTAATAGAGGACTACACCTCCGATCACTATTTAAAAATGTTCCAATGGAAGTAAAAAGTTTAGCAATACGCCTAACTGCCAAAGGGATTTTTCACCTGTTATTTATCTTCCATCTTTCGATGGCTAATGAGATGTTCTGATCCTCGCCCAAGCCACCGAAAGCTATAACTTGTGATATTTTTACCCAAATAAAAAAATAGATGCTTTCAAACTGTTAGTGATATTCATATCCTTCATCGCACGAGTTAAATTCTTCATACTATCAAAATAAATTTATTTTGGGAGATAACAGTCCCATTGTTGGGTTTTGTGCACATGAGGATGGAATGTCTCATGGAAATCCTCTTGTCCAATTTTGGGTGCATTTGGGTCAACCCCTAGTCCTAACCTCCAAGTCCTTTTTTCCACCTTGATGGGTTCAGTTATACCTTGGTTATCCTTTCCTATCCCCTGCTCTTATGAAAATCCCATAGATTGGATGATCAGAAGGGCCTTGAAGTAAGGCGATGATTCTTTAGGAGGTGGTGAAATGATATTTTGTCTCGGTAATTATTTACTTCTCTATCCATAATCTTATAATTTTAACATAAGGGTGACATGGCCAGTTCCCTCTTCTAGTAATTTTCTCATGGATCCTAGGTCCACCTTTTCTTCATCATGGCACTTATTATACAACTTATAGAATTCTGCATATTGAGGAATACCAAAGTACGAAACATATTTATTTCCCAAGTATTTCTTAATATTCCACCATGTTCCCTTTTTATTCTTTCTAAAATTTTCTTGAATGATCTCAACATACATTTATTGAGTAGGGGCTTCAAAAGTTGTAATGTCCCTTCCTGGAAGGACATTAGGTTTTGACCATGTCAAGAGCCTAGGGGTTAAAAATTGAATTAATTAAATTACCTGGGGAATTTTGGTTATTAAAAACTATGGAGGCATGTATTATGATAATTTCTAATTTAAGCTATGATCAACGATGACCCCCAACAATGAGTGGGAATGATTTTAAAACAGGTGCCCATATGGCAATTACTTTATGGCTTGAACTCTACAGTCTTATGTACCTTCTATCTAGTCTAATAGAAGGCTCGACTGAGTGTTAATATAGAATAGGTATCGACTGAGTTACAACAAACTAGTTCTATCCAATCGAGGGTGAGGGATGGATAACTCACCTTCACTGGGGGACGGTTAACCTTTCCTACCTCGGTTATGGCTATAATAAGGGTAGTTTCTCTTGGCTATCGAAAATAACCAAACTCCCTATGTGGAAAATAATGACATGTACAAATGAGTTCCACGTCAGGAGGGAGCATTAGGAAAGAAAAATTGCCTAGGATGAAAAATAGCAACTGTCCAAAAGACTGGAAACAACAATATGTCAGAAAAAATGGAAACTGTCAAAAGCAGGGAAAAGCAAGCAGTTTTCAAGGAAGGAAAGTACAGGAAAAGCTGCCAAACATAAAGTAGGAAAATTTAGTCGAGGGCTCAATTTATATCTTGGACTGAAGGATACAAACATGGAAACATTACCTAATATTCATACTTTCTATTTTTCTCGAGGGAGAATTTCCACTTTGGGTTGTGTTATACAAACATGGAAACATCTCCATGACTGTTAATTTCTATTTTCCACAAGGAGGGCACATCATTGGATTAGGCTTAGGGTTTATTAAGTGGAAACTTGCTCAACATGTGAAGGAATTGATCAACAAGTCACCCAATTCTATAAAATAATGTTTCCAACTCCATTTCACAACTTTTGATCATTAATCTCTTGGTGTTGAGTGAAGCTAGGATTCTCTACTGAGTGGTGTACCTCAGTTATCTTGGGTGATGCGGCCCAAGAATTCCTAATATATATTGATTACCTTATCTTCTTTAGTTCATCCATTAATTTATTATTGTTTTAGGTCTTGAATCCTTTTCAATTCCAATTGCATCTCCAGTACAGAGATTGGGAACTCTCCCACTCGAATCTTAGAGTTCTTCTAGTCTCCTCTTGTTTTTTCTGAGAGGTTGTTGACATAAAGTTGTGAGGAGAGGGTTTATGGATACCAGCCTATAATTGTGGTTATTATAATTCCCTTATATCATTTTAATAACATTTCCAAATATTTTGCAGAGTTCAGATACTTTTCCACTTCAAATCTACCTAAAATTCTAGTCTTTTTGTCCTTGTATTGAAGTCTATATTAATGAATGAATATGTGCAACTCTTGTGAGCTTAAATTAAGTTATATATGCTTATTATTAATCTATTATTCCCTTTCTTCAATTATTACATAGTTTCGAATTATTTTAATTGAGTTTTGAGAAGCATTTCAACACCCTATCTAGAAATGCATGAAATTATGACTAGTTTTCTGTTTCGAATGAGTTAGAGGACTAAAATATTTTGAATATTATTTATTTCAGTTTTTATAATTCATTAAAATCTTATTAAATATCTTCCAAGTATGAAAGTAAATATTAGAAACCTTCTTCATGTGTTTTGAGCCCACATAATTCAAGCCTAGAGTGCAATCCAAAGGACTAGTTTTGACTATGCAATTTCCCATACATACCAAATATGTTATAAACCTGAATAAACCTTTATATACTTTCATATAAATTTATTTCAGATACATATCAGTTTCCTTAGCCTCTAGTTTCTCAGATATTGTTAAGGAAGGGTTCTTGTTTGCATAGGTTGGGACTCCCAGAAGCCTGGAAGTAGACTTCAACAAAGATGATTTAGAAGCCTAACTGGGGCCAACATCCAGGTGCTTAGGAACCTGAGAAAATAGTATCCTTCCCTTCCTTACTGATCCCACAGTTAAATTCCAGTCACTCTCTCCTCAACTTGCTAACTTGCCCACCTAGCAACTAGTAATTTCAAGTTTGTTTTTTAAAACTAATTGCATCAGCAATAGAGTTAGTATTTTTATATGATATTAGATTAGGGATACTACAGTGGTATCATATATCATTCCTTGGCTAATCCTTTGGAAATAAGTATATTTGTTGAATAAGATTGCAAATCACTAAATCAAGTTGCAGCTATGAGGCTCCTACCAGTGATTAAAGAAGACCTTGAGCAATGTGAAGAAAAATACTATAAATATCCCTCATGTATTACCTCAGGTATATTCATTAGGGATTATGTTGATGATTTCTATTTTCCAACATATGATGAATTCATATGGAATAAATCTACAAATGTTGTTGGTCAAATGTTCGGTGGAAAGAAGTCTAAGGAATCCTTCTAGTATTTCATGGGACCTCTTCTCTGCACTGTTGGAAATCTATCTGAGTCAGCTAAAACTTTCTAGACACCAAAGTCTGCAAAATCTCAGAATTACACTAAAAATGATATTTTTTTATGCATATGCGAGTTACCCGCGTATATATAATACTCGCGTATGCCCTAAATACGCGATTATTTACATTGCAACCCGCGTGTACCTCCTGCATACACAACTGATGTCTCTAAAACCCACGTATAAAAGTCAAAAATATGTTTTTTAAAGTTTGGGTAGTTTGGTTAGTTATGCAATTGACTCCTTCAATTGTAACTAATTTGTCTTCGACCCTGTCTCTTCAGAAGCATATAAATAGAGGTAGGGAGGTCCATGAGAGGAGGCTGGAATATTTGCATTGTTATGCTGGAGGAATTGGGACTCTCTTTTCCCACACCTTTTCCCTAGAATCATCCTCCTTGTGTTGCAGAGCTTGGAGGCTGAGTTCCTTGGAGAAGAGAAGCAGCAGAACCAGATCAAGTTTTCGTAAGGTGCCCAACTTGAAGAGAAGGTATATTTGTACTTCATTTCATGATTAATAAAGATGTGATGTTCTTGTTCTTCCCAAATCATTGTTCAATGTGTGTTTGAATATCTGTTTATGATCAGATGTTTATGTTAATTAGATTATCATTTCAGATTTATTTGATTATCATTGCTTTATATGTGGTCATATTGTTTTGAGGAAGGTATAATTCATTTTGCAGGTCTCTTGGAGCAAGAGGAGCGAGAGGAGTGAGAGGAGCAAGAAGAGGATTGAAGGGCTACTTGGATCAAGCTTTGTTTGGCTAAGGTATGAACCATTCCAATCTCTAAAATTGCTTATATATACTTGCAGAACTATATGCATCTCTCTTTCAACCCCAGTACGTTGATGGCAACTTAAACCCTATCCATAGGAAACGTTCCTTTATAACATAAACCGTCAAAAAATTCCCACCTTGTCAGTTGTTCACATCAGAAAAAGCGCACTCATCCCACTTCGTTGCATCCTTTCATAGTAGTTTCCCCCTTTTCAAAATCGGGCATCTATTTTGTGCATTGTAGACATACCTCAACCGGGGGCATGGCTACATTATTGTGTTCATGGGATACTTAACTAAATGGGTTGAGGTTATGCATACTTATGTCGAGGATGGTAAGACAATTGCTCTCTTTCTATTCAACCATATCATCGCCATATTTGGGATACCTAGGGCCATTGTGACTGATCACGGGTCACATTTTCATAATAAGATGATGGCAGAATTAAGTGCTATGTTAGGGTTTCGTCATGACAACTCTACACCCTACTATCCATAGGCCAACAACCAGGTTGAAGCTATAAATAAAGTTTTACAAACTATGCTTCGATGGATGGTAGGACAAGCTAAGTCTAACTGGAATTTGCAATGTTTTTACACATTATGGGCCTATTGGACCACTGTCAAGACATACAGTGGTTTTACACCATTTCAGTTGGTGTATGGATTAGAGGCCACTCTTTCAATAGAGGGTGAAATTCCTTCTCTGAAACTAGATGTAGAACTATTACCCAATACCACCTTGGAAGAAGAATGTTTCTTTTATTTAAACAAGCTTGATGAGACTCGTCACGATGCTACCTTAGCAAATGAGGTGCACAAATGACGAATAATATCTCAATATGATAGATTCATTCAACCTCACTCTTTCAACGAAGGTGACCTGGTCTTAACCTATGACCAGAAACACGACATGTTGGGAGACAGAAAGATGGAATCTATGTGGCATGGGCCTTATATTGTCAGTCGTGTCTTAGATAAAGGGGATTATGAGTTGGTATATTATGACGGGATACCCTTGGGAGAGCCCCACAACATGATCTAGCTCAAAAAATACTATGCCTAGGACATCTAGCATAGGTTTATTGTAAATATTGTTTATAGAGTGTTGTGTTTTTTTTTTAAAGTGTGGATTTAGTGTGAATGTAAGATGTATGTTTTTCAACCCTACTTATGTAGTCCTATTTTTAAAATGAACAGATGACCACCTATACCAGTTTCGCATATGATACTAATCGTTACGCCTTGAATCTTGTGTCAGCAACCTGGGTACTGTACTCTCCGACAAGTGAACTAGTGAGTTCAGGTGGAACTTGTTTGGGCCCCACGACATGCAATCTCATAGAGTACCATGCAATAATTGGTTTATTGACTGAAGCCTTGGCTAATGATGTAAGACATATTAGGTTTACCTAGACTTGAAGTTGGTAGTACATAAGTTAAACCCAGTCTACACCATCTGGAACCCCCTACTCCTTCGTACATTCCAAAGAGTTAGGATTTTAGAAAGGTCTTTTAATCAGGTCTCTTATCAGCATATCCCAAGACATTTAAATGATGTGGATGATTCCTTAGCAAATTTTGTCTTAGATTGGTATCTTGCTCATATTTAAATTCATGCATTGGATTACATAGAACCATAAGTAGGCATTCATTCACATAGCACATTTGCACACCAATCTATAAAGAAAAGTTTATATATATATAAAGTGAGGTTGAGATACAAAAATACTGAAGCCATAAGCTTTCAGGTCACCCTAAGTCTGGAACTATCATAGTTTCAAATATACATACATAGGGAAAAAAATGAAGCTTCGAAGCTTTCAGTGTAGATATAGTACAAAAATGAGGGATCCATGATAGACTAATCCTCGTGCTCATGAGACCACATCATAGCCCGAGACACTCGACGGAGTAGTCTCCTAATACAGCCCGAGATTCTTGTAGTTTGGCGCTGGAAGTGCCTGGGCAAATCATTAATAGAGATGGTAGGTATCCCTATAGTCAAGTGCTGGATGTTCTCCTCGATCTCTTGGAGTTAATCATCTGCCAATGTGTTCTTGATCACCATATCTTTGACTAATCCTCGCCTCTCTATAGGCGAGGCCCCTGCTAGACGAGAAGGACCTATGTCTACACAAAATGTTTTTGTATATCTCAACATTACATCATAAAAATGAAATATGAAATTTAAAAAAAACATGTATAGTGGTATATTTCTTACCTCGGTCATCCCATTGCTCTCCCTCTACGAGTGAAAGGTCGGGATCATCTCTTAAATCGATCACTACATAAGCATAATCCTCTACCATCAGTAGTTGGATTCTCATCAAACGAAAGAATATTGGCCCATAGGTAACTTTGGGGCCTCTACCACCACCATGGCATGCCATGGCATCCACCCACCTCTCATTTGAGGGTCATCAACATCCAACCTACTCAATTGTACCTGGGGTCTCATCAACTGTACCCTCTCCAAAATGAAAGACACCACTATCACTCCATAGTTGAATTGATTCAGCTGCCCTCTCCTACATTTGGTTAACTGGTCTTTCAAGCTAACCAGTAAACCCTCACTCCAGTTAAATATCATGGGAGCCATACACTCTATGGCATATAGCATATGGGTCCTTGTAATCAGGTGAGTTGATCTGTTGCCTATAACCTTCTCAATTGTGAAGGCTACGGTCCTCAAAGGCCTTTCTACTATGTGTTTGATGGGGATCTTCCCATCTACTCAATGGGTCCCCACTGAGCCGTAATCGTCGATCAATTCATCCACGGATAGCTCACCACCTCATGGACATGTCAATACTACAGGTCTTCCCCAATGGGACAAACTAGTCGATAAATAGATGTCCTCTACATCTATCGTCATAGTATGGGTCCCAACCACAAGGTGTTGATGATCTGGGTCCCACATGTGGATCATGTGCTCCAATATTCACACATATGCCCTCATTCTCGGTATTCTAAAGTATTTGAGGAGCCCACACTCATGAAGGGCCCTCACAGTCATTAGGTCATTACCCACTCACAATTCATCCAACTCGTGTTGTCTTTCCCTCCAAATAACCATTTTTGCAATCAAATTTTCCTGCCAAAACAATTCAAACACCTATTAAAAACATGCTAAAACCATTGAGAGAAGAAAAAATGGAAAGTGGTTGGCTATTTTTTGATTTTTTGGAATACCCTAGCTGCTGGTACACTTTCTCTGGGGGAACAGAACACTGGCCCTGCTTCCCTCTATTGACAAAGTATCCTAGGATCCTTTCCCTCTTTTGAGAGGTGCATCGATGCACCTCCCGAAAGGGAGAAAAGAATCGGCATGTATGCGCTTTGTCCCCTTGGGAAAATGCTCCAAAATCTCAAAAAATAGACTTTAAATAAAAAAATTTCACTGTTAAAGCAAAGGGATGAAGTTTAGATCCTACCTGATTTAAGTGGTTCGAGCAGAGGTGATCTAGAACTTCCAAAATCTTTAGTTGAAAATCATCATGTTTGCACCAAATTCACCCTTTCACTATGGTAAAAATCACAATGGAAAAAATATTTACTATTCACCTCTTTTATGTTCGCAATATGCATTATAGTTGTCATTGATGAAAAATTAGTTTATGGATGACAAAGGATAAGCAAAGTACATGATGGCAGAGTGAGCTCAGTGAAAGACAAAGGAAAGGCAAAAGGTGAACTCAGTATAAGTCAAAGGAAAGACAAAGGTAGTGATGGCATGGCATGAATGATGAAATGGTAGATATGATGACAAGGCATGGAATGGAATAGATGATGAGGTGGAAAGAAGGGCCATGGTAGGATATAAATTGTTATAGTGGATTTTTATTAAAGGTCTCATTTTGACTTAAACATCTATGAGGAGAAAGATATAGGCCTACCAAAATAGGGTTTTACACCAGTAGAGGTAAATGGGTTAGAGTAAATGCCTGTAGCACATAGAGGTCTTGTAGACTTGTGTTTTCTCTATTTAACCACATCTTCAGATTGTCTTGGAAGCAACTGAGGAACAAATTATGGACCTACCAAAATAGTTGTTTTTAGGCAGATTGGATCAGACTAAGAAATTTGTCTAAGTGTCATAACAAAAGATTGGAATGATATTTTCAAATTCTTGTGAGAGGTTGTGTTTGTCAGTAATATTTTAAAGTGATATGGTCTTGTTCACTGTTCAAATGGATTTCTAGACTTGATCTTAGTTGTCCTTATGGTGATCAGATAAGGAAAATATCAGTCTTCCAAAATGAAGAAAATGTACTTTAGGTACTAAAGATATAAATTTGACTAAATGTCAAATTCACAACGGTTGAAAGAGGCATTTGGAAATGTCCACCAAGGTTTATATGCATGATGAAGATTTCATCAGAATAAGTAGGAATGTTTCCTAGTGAATTGGATACCCAGCCATGAAGTCAGATTCTCGCTTGGCTCTCACACGTGCAAATTGTCAACCTGCCAAAGCCAAGAAAAGTGTTAATTTGCATGTCAAGATTAAAAAATGGCCGTGTTAAAACAAAGTAAATTGAGGATATACAACCTTCATTAGATCATAGATCGACGTTCAAGAGCTAAGATGAAAAATATTAACGGTGTAGAAGAGTTGAAGTGCGGAAAAATGTCTAGAATAGTGTGGTTTCCACTAACCGAAAGATCAATGGTCAGGAAGAATTCCCACCCAATAAATGAGGGATGAGGATCAGTTCCACATAAGATAGGCGAAAAGTTTGTAGATCAACAAAGATTTGAAATCAGATGGTTAAGAATCCGTCCACAAGAAGATCAACAGTCGATAGTAGATCCGCAAGGAAAGTGGACGGGACAGAAGTTCCGTAGAAAACTGAGATCCAACAGCTGAGAAGTGATCTGCCAAAATAGATCAATGGTTCGGAAAGGAAGTGTGGGTGTGGAACTAGAGAAATCAAAACGTTGAAGTCATTGAAACGTTGAGTTTCCAACTTCCGCATCCCGCAATCCGGAAGATCAACAGTTAGAAAGAATTCTGTGAGAGATCGACAGTGCAGAAAGGCCAAGGATTAAAGGTCAGTGTGGGTGAGGAACCGCAGAAATCAAAGTCATGGAAAATTGAGTTTTCAAACTCCACAGCCCGTTATTTGGAAGATCTATGGTCAGAAAGAATTCCGTGAGAGATCGATGGTGTGTAAATGTCAGGGCATAAAGGTCAGTGCAGGTGCGGAACTGTGGAAATAAAAAGGGTCAAATTTTTGGAAACATTGATTTTTTGAATTCTGTATCCCAGGATCCGAAAGATCGACAATCACAAAGAATTCCATAGGAGATCAATGGTGTGGAAAATTTGGTGCGGAAATATTGGTTCGAAAATCATGGAATACTTTTAAAAAAAGGCACATTCGATATCTGATTTCCACCTCAGATCAACGATCATGATAAGCCTGAAGAAGATCGATGGTGCGGAATGGTTGAGGCAGAAGGAAAATTGCGAAAAGTCACAATTCGAGATCGAATGGTGGAAATTAGAGGTGAATGAAGATCAATGGCTACATGAGATTTCAATGTTCAACATGTTTGTGCTAACCATATTGGAATTCCTGCTATGCGAATTCACAATGATGAAGAGGTGCGTCCAAAATGGTAAAGAAGAATGTCTACAGGAAGCTCGCATAGAGAAGATGAAGCTCGCAGATGGAGTAAGGAAGGGTTAATCCTACAAGGGCCTAGGAATGCCCAGAAGGGGCTAAATGTGCCCGTTGAAGGTAAGGCCTCTTGAGAAATCCCACAGGAAACCCACATGCTTGGGTTTGAGGAATCCCGAGGTCAGGATAAGCTTGCTTCCTGTAGATGGAAGATGGTCCTGCAATTAAGGAAGCTCGCATCCATGAGATAAGAATCCCACAGCCTGAGAGGAAGAGGAAGCTCGTAGTCTTGGGATGGATCCTGCAGGTTTGAAAGATGACTTAATTAATTAAATAAATAAAAATCAGTGACATTACAGAGATACAAATTAAGTAATTAATCAGACAGAGATTTGAAGAGGTGCGAAGAAATAAAAAAAAACAGGGGTGCGCTATTTGAAGAGGTGTGAATATGAAAAGGCATGAAAAGTATGAAGAGATGTAAAGATACTTGATATATATATACAGAAATATGAAGTATAAGAAAGGTGTCTCTGTCATTTAGATCTATGCAGCCGAAGCATAAGACAGAGACCAAAGTAGAGTAATAAGTGACAGTGTTTTTAAGAAGATAAGGAATTTTAATGATATCAAATTAGGTTGGCAGGGTGGTTCTATGGCAGGATACATGTCTGTTAGGAGGTCTTAGCCTCCTTCCAGTAGTGGCTAGAGAATCATGGTATTGGTGTATCCTTGTCTATAGGTGAAGGAAGAAAATAGGGTGTGGGTGCATCCTTCAGTGGTGGCTGAGAAACTTAGGGATTGTGGTATCCATCAAGTGGGTGCTTGCAAATAACTATTGTAATTGTAAAAGCAAAGTTTTGCAGATAATAGAAACGTGTTGGTGGTTTACCTTATTAGGGTTTCATGATAAAAACTGTGTTCTTTGTATCTTATTGTTTCAATGTTTTGATTAAAGTTTAATAAGTGGTTTAAAAGTAAAAAAGTCAACAATACCGATTCACCCCCCCCCCTCCCCCCTCTTAGTATTGACGAGCTATCAACATTTTATATCAATTTTTTTTTTTTTTTATTTAAAATAATAAATAAAATATTTAAATTTATAGGGTTTTTGCCATACGTTTTCTAAAGTTTTCATAATGAATTGGTTCTAACTTCATTTTGAAAAATTCAGGTCACATATATGACGCATTTTGGCTATGTTATGAGTTTTTTTGTCTTTTTCACACTCCGAGCTAAGATGAAAAAGTACCAAGCATATTTTATACCTTTGACATGCTTGTTAAAATACCAGTGAAGAGGTATCGAGTGTACTTTTACACTTTTTTTGGACTCGTTAAAATTGGATTATGAAAAAAGAACACCCCTTATGGAGTCACCTTTAAGCTCTTTTCAGGCTCCCTAAAAACAAAAAGATCGTCAAGCAAACTTGATGGTTTCACACTCGTAAAAGTATTTGAATGATCGTCTAATCGATGGCAGTTTATCTCTTTTTTCGGATCGATTGGACTTATTTACAAAAAAGGTACACTGTAGTTTATCACAACTAAAAGAAATCTCCTAGGCATCATTTTATACGTTTTCGGTCCTCGGGGACTAAATCCAGGAAAACATCCACCATAGAGTATTCTTAGTCATTTTAGACTCTCTAAACATGAAATTATGAATGAGTTTTCTTTCATCAGACTCATAAAATCAAACGATGAAGGACCCTTTCTGGGAATTAACCCCTCCTTTCTCAAGTTCATAAAACATATGTGAATGGACTCATCATCTGATGAGCTACAACATGTGGTTTTTACCCTCTTTGAACTCGTAAAAACAAAAAAAGACACTCATCCTTCATGATGGGGAAATTAAGTGAATGGGAAACATTTTTTCATTTGTGTTAATGGCATCTCACAATCCACCTTTGAACATGGCACCTATCTGCATTTTCATTTTTGAATAGTTGGGTATTCATCTCGTCCTCGAGTCGATCCACTTTTATGAGTCATTTAACTTCTTTGAGTCAATTCAAAGAATGCATCGTCGTATCCTTGCATTAGACTTGGTCTACATCTCGTTGATTCAATGCTGCCAAGTCATTTTTCGTGTCGTTAAATGTTCCAAGTAAGTCTCTTCTGCAATCAACCTCTTCAGTAACCTTACCTTCTTTCAAATTCACTCATCTCTGAGTCAGTCCTATGGTTGTTTCATCACTTGAACATCATATTTTGTTCCATGTTTCATGTCAATTATGGGGGAAACATCATGGCACTCCTTCAATGATTCTATTCCTGTCGACTTCAACACATCATCCAGGAATTGGACTTAGAAATCAAATCAAGTACCTTGAAGCCTGCATGCCTCAATGGCATGTTTCCTCACTTTCTATAATAGGTTTTCATCAATGACCTCTGATTGGAATATTCTATCAAGTGCTCGAATCCAAATCCTTTATTCACACTTGGGAGAATGTACTAAGATACCTTGGGAATCATTGACATTAATGGTGATCTCCCTCGCACTTCTTAACAGTATACATCAATGACTGGTAATCAAGTGGTCGCTGCCACGTTCGACACCAAAACATCTATTCACATGGTTAGAATCGTATCGTTTGGGGATTGGAATGAATACCCTGAGTGGTTAGATATTCACCTAAATATGTGCATATCCTCAAGTTGCAACAAAGGATTATTTGAGGTCATGACATGGATCCACATTATATGTTTGGTGGTTGTGTTCCGTATTGAGATGGGATAACATGGATCTACTTTGTATGTTCTGTAGCCATGTTTTCATGTTCGTCCTTATAAATCATGTATCTATAGTGTATTCTTAGTATCCATGACATAGTCATCATCATGGATATAAAGTGTATTGGTCTGCAAGCATGGTTGAGTCGGATAAGTTGGTCATTGTTCTTGCATAAAATGTAAACTCATGTCTCTTTTCCTATGATACCAGATCGACATCTAACAAAGTATTTTACCTATCACACCCCTCTAGATTCATACTTTGGGGGAATTCTATTGGACCTAAAATCTACACTAATGCTTCAAATCCCTCAAAGAACCTGGCCAATAACTCTTTTTGGCACTTTTTTTGCACACTTAGAATGGTCGGTGCATCTTTCCTTCTATGACAAAGCGCATGGAAGGGCTAGAACACCTTGTTTAATGATAATAGGTTCTATTGGCACCTTTTTCTTCATTTCAAAGTGCATCGGCACACATACCTTCACTACAAGGAGTGCCAACGAGATTTAAAAGGAAAAAATAGAAGTTTCGAGAATCTTCCAAGCGAAATCTCTTATGGAGGATGATCCTATCTATTAGGGAGAGTTGGCACTCGACCTCCTATCCCATAGGGATCATTCCCTATCCTCTTCCCAAAATATCTCATCTCATTTGAGCCTCTCTTGGCCTATAAAAGAAGGCTTCATGGACCATGTGAGGGGAGACCAAGAAGAGCATCCTTATGGTGTTGGATTGAAGTCTAGTATTGAGGAAAATTCGAGAGAGTTTTGTGAGCAAATATTTTGTGTGAGTGTGTCAAATACCTTGTGGAGACAAAGATGTTGACATCAAGGCTTTGGTTGTAGCTTTCTCTTTTCATTTGATTAATACAAAAAGTATTTCCCTTTCACATACATGATTTCTGTGAATATCAATCATTTATTATTAGATTCCTTGATCACTAATATAGATTGTTGATCTATCTTGTTACTGTCATCCCTTGTCTCATTTCTAATATGTCTTTGTAGATACAATAGATCACATCAAGAACAGTGAAACAAAGCCCAAAGATTTTATATTTGAGGTAAAAGAGTTATTCATTCAAGTAGATCAGTTGTCTAGGGAAAGGATATGTTGTTGTGACTTTTTTTTCTAGACTTGTACCGTACAGGCTAGAGGAACAAGCAGTGTCTACAATGGTTGAAGTATTCCTACAAACAAGGGTGCATCAATGGACTAGGGTTAGGGTTTAACAAGTGGAAACTTACTCAACAGGTGAAGGGATTTCTCAACATGTCACCCAATTCTATAAAAGAAGGTTTCCAACTCCATTTCACAACTTTTGATCATTAATATTTTGGTATTGTGTGAAGCTAGGATTCTCTACTAAGTGGTGTGCCTTAGTTCCCTTGGGTGATGCGCACCAAACCTTCCTAATATATATTGCTTATCTACTCTTCTTAATTTCATACATTAATGGATTATTTTTGCAGGTCCTAAATCCTTTTCCATTCCAGATGCAACTCCAGTACAACGATTGGGAACTCTCCCACTCAAATCTCAGAGTTATTTCTAGTCTCCTCTTGTTTTTTCTAAGAGGTTGTTGAGATGAATTTATGAGCAGAGGTTTGATGTATCCTAGACATCAATTTGGGTTATTATCATTCCATGATATTAGTTTCATAAAAGTACAAAATCTTTTGCAGAGTTCAAGTAGTTTTCCACTCCAAATCTACCTCAAATTATAGTATTTTTGTCCTTGTAATGAAGTGTGTATTAATGAATGAAGATATGAAACTCCTGTGAGCTTAAATTATGTCCTCAATGCTTAATATTACTGTATTCTTATTTTTCTGCAATTATTACAGAGTTTCGAATGAGTTTGATTGAGTTTTGAGAACCATTTCAACACCCTATCTAGAAATGCATGAAAATATGACTAGTTTTATGTTTTGAATGTGTTATAGGAATAAAACATTTCAAAAATTCTTTATTTCAGTTCTAATAATTCATTAACATATTATTAAATATATTCCAAGTCTGAAACTAAAGTTTATAAACCTTATTCATGCATTTGGATCCCACATAATTTGAGCCTAGAGTGCAGTCCAAGAGACTAGTTTTTCCTGTGCAATTTACCAAACTGCTATAAACCTGAATACACCTTTAGATACTTTGATATAATTTTATTTCAGATCCATATCAATTTCCTTATCCTTTGTTTGCTTTGAGACTGTTAAGTAATGGTTTTTGCTTACACCGGTTGGGAATCCCAGAACCCTGGAAGTAGACTTCAACAGAGCTTATTTTAAAACCTAAATGGGCCCAACATGCAGGTTCTTAGGAACCTAAAAAAATAGTATCCTTCCCTGCCTTATTGATCCGACAATTAAATCATATTCACTCTCTCCTCAACTTGTTAATTTGCCCACCTAGCAGCTAGTAATTTCAAGTTTGTTCTTTAAAATTAAGTGCATCAACAATAGATTTAGTATTATGATATCATATCATATCAGGGATACTACAAAATTCATATATTATTTAGTAACCAAAACTCCCTTTATCCTATAGAAGGTATAGTATGGTGGGACTTCAAGTACCTTTGGTGAAGGAGAAGATAAATCCTGACTGGACACTTTTATAGGATCAAATTCACCTCTGATAATTTCCTCTACTTTTTCATAATATTCTTTGTTCCCCGTATTTTCAATCTCTGGCTTGAATTCATGATCTTGAGGTTTGGAGATTTCCTTTCATCTTCTTCTTCGATCATGAAATGAGGATCATATTTCAGGGCTAGTCCAAAGGCAAATCCAACCCTTTGAGAATTTCTATTGCTTATTTGATGTTTGTTTTATCATTTATAGCATACCCTATGACCCATAAACGAGAGAAAGTATCTAATTCACTTATTAATCCATTCCGAATGATTAATTAATTTTTTTAAATTCCCATATTTAAAAATGAGATTTTATCAATTATTACACATATAAATCATATCATGCCTGGAATTAAATAATTCAACACATAAATAGATATGTAGACTAGATTTCATATCGTAATTCATCAGAACCACCCTGACTACATATTTGAGCTCAATCAAACAATGAAACAATTCATTAGTACATCCAATGCAACATATTACATCAAATTTTCAGATAATTACTAAAATTATAATTGCGTACATAAAGGACAGATATACCAATGTGATACCTCAACTGTACATAACGAGAACCTATGTCTCATATGCATTGTCTTCAAACATTAGAAAACCACATAGTCGGGAACAAGATCCTACCATAAGGTTTTATTTTGCCCAAAATGTATCCTATTTAACAAGAAGTGAAAATATATCCCTGGAATCTTTCGCATTTTGGGCATAACCATTCACTCGTAACTCGGAATTGGATGGACTTTATACCATTGAAAATATCTTTAAATTCTGTACAACTTTTATGTTTTGAGTTTTTTTTCTAATTCCTTATTGTTTGTCAGGGGCGGGCATTTTAGTAAGAAATCATCTTTTAAAATATGCTTTCTTACTAAAACTCCCTCCTCGGACAAACGGTAAGGAATTAGAAAAAACTCAAAGCAGAACCTTTGTAGATAATTTCAATAGTTTTCCAAGGGTCCAAATTCCACCCAATTTTGAGTTACGAGTGAAACATTATGACCAAAATATGAAATATTCTAGGAATATTTTCACTTTTTGTTAAATAGGATACATTATAGAAGATGGTAGAATGTTACGAAAATATGAAGTTTATTCCATCTCCTAAATCCAAATTTCTTTGTATTCTTATATAATCAATTGATCGATCCATCCATCAATTTCCTTTGTCGATTGAACTTTTTTCAATAGACTTCGCTTCCATTGAATTCCCCCTTTTAGACCACATCCGAACTGTATGTTAAATAGTACAATTGATCTATTTTCAAGATCCGTAAGTGGAATTTGGATCCTTGACCAAAGTCCCCAATCAAGTATGGAAATCCGATTTAATTCTCAAATTATCACTCAGGATAATATCTGATATTTAATACATGATCTTACTGAGAGAATTTGCAAATTAGGAACTAGAAATCCTGTTTTTTTTTCCAAAAACCAAATATGCAGGTATAAATCCCAGATTTGTTCTAGACCATTGATTTAAATCTATCTTCGTCTCCGTTGAACCATCAAACTGCAAATTGTTTATGTGATCTCGACAATTCTGATACCGACTATTTCGATGAGGACTTTTCCAATATCGCAATCATGATGAACCCCGAATGTTCTAATCTGACTATTCCAACTATCCTGATGTCGGAAGTCAGAAGTCAACATAGCGATATCAACTCATGCAATTTTCATTCTAACTTTTGATTCCCAACTGTTCTGATTTGGATGTCAAAATTCAGCACTATATCAAGTCACTATCAACTTGTATACCACATCATCAAGGTTTCATGTACTGTCCTTGTGTCACACAATGGATGTGCTACGTGGCACCACTTTACTTGTTTCACTGAATCATCAAATTGCGATATCTTTTGTGTCCAAAATCTATTTTTGACTAAAAAAGTATCGTAATAAATATCTCGGTGAGATCTATACAATGGTGTGATTCTTGGAAACATTTGAGGAATTTGAAATTTTGGTCACTTGAGAGATCCACCTAGATCATACCTTCCCACTGAAAAAACTTTTGGACCACCAAAATTTTAGACCATTAAAATTTACATATAGAGTTTGACTCATCAATATATTTGTGACTCCACATAGGCATATAAACTCTTTGTTGTACATGAGTGATCATCTATCACTTTTACAATTCACCCTTCTTGGGATCACAACAAGTGATTTACAAAATTTTGTAGCATGAAAAATTTACAACAAAAAGAAATTAGCTTTGTAAATAAGCTACCCATTTCTATGTAAACTAGGATAAAATATTTCCCTTCTTAGGCAATTCTTTTTCATGAACTGCTTCTTGGATTGCTGGATTCTAAACAACTCTTCCGTCAGCTACATTTGTCCTTCTTTCACAACGTTTCTCCAATTCTTTGCAAGGGTAGGAATAAAATTTCTTTGTTGGTTTGGACGAAGCTCCGGGTGTAGTTCCCAGCACTTCTTTACCCGATGTCCACTCATTTTAGAATGAGTGATGAAGTTTTGTGACTTCCTATCCTTCTTTCCTTTCTGCTTTTGTTGATGAGGATGATGTTCTTCATGTTTAATCTCCTTTCTAATCAATAAAAATTTAGTGTAAAGAGCTTCTCTCTCCCAACACTTGGCTACACAGTGGTTAGTCAATCCAAAAAATTTACATTGATAAGAAGACCATAAATTACATGTTTCATAGCCAATTTTCTTGTAATTAAAGAAAACCCTGGAGTAATCAGGTTTTCTATACCCTTATCACAGTCCTGGGTAAAAAACCTTTGAGGATAAGTTGTCTTCACTATTTCTTTGATAGGATTGCCTTTCTTTGGAGAGATCTTGGACTCTTTGTCATTGTCATGAGATGGTGATGTGCCATCTGTTGTAATCAATCATATTGCAAGGTTACCAATGATACATATATGGATTCATATAACAATTATGTAAGCAAGAGACAAGGAATAGTAGATAGAATAACAATAACTTATATTACTCAAGAACACATGTGGGCTCATAAATAAAACCGAACCAAGTCTTCATTCAGCTCTATAGCCTATATATATGATTTACAAACATTTACATAACTACTTGTTTGTTAAACCAAACGACACAACCTATGAGATCAACATAATCTACTAATTAGTCCACTGAAGGACCTAGTTGGCTAACTAACTTAGTATCCTCCAACATCTCCCCCACCTTGAAAATATTTCTTTGTCTCGAAGAAATAGGGAGATGGCTCTTTCTCTGTCTTAGTAGTTGTGATCATGTATTGCTATTTTTACTTGGGATTGATCTGACTAGTGGGTAGTTGTTGTTGAACACATGCTTCTACAATAGCCTTGATAGACAATGATAACTGATGTTGGAACTCTTCCCAAGCATGGAGATCAGTTTGTATGTCAATCGTAAGGGTTGTAAGACTCGATAAGTTTTCCATCATTTTGTGCATATATAACTCCAAAATATTGATCATGTCACTTCCCAAGAGTTGTGTCTTTTCGTCGGCAGCAAAAAGTAGTCATTGTAGCTGCGACTTGATTTTGTCGATGCTTGAAATACTAGTAATGTCTTGACTGAACCATTGATGTTCTTGTCGTTCTTATTTTTCAAGTTTTTTGTTCTCCAAAACGAGTTGATTATTAATGGTCTTTGTCATTGCTTCACTGGAAACCAGTCGACGGTATTTCAATGAACTGATGATTTCATGTGTCTTTTGCATCTCTTCAAATACCTGACCATAGTAAGTGTACGAGTTCTATAGGACATCTCTCGTGACAACCGATTCTACAACATATTGAGTCAATAGTTTGTAGGTTGTGGTAAATGTTGTAATTTGGTTCTAGAGTAATACAGTGGTCTCCTCATCATGCTCATGTCGTATTCTTTTAACTTCTCTTGGAATTTTGACATGAAATTTTCAAAAAGTTTATATGCTCTATCGAGGGGTTTATCTGAGTCGGAGGCCCCTACTGTAATCATAATAAATTGTCATGCCAGTTTTTCACACTTGGTTACAAATTCCTTTTGATCTGCTTCCAGCTTCTTTATTCGTTCTTTTGTCCCTGTTCTTCTATGTCTGTACTCCTTATTAATTGCATCCGTCAACCAGTCAAATTCACCCTCTTTGTCTTTTTGTGTATCAATTATAACTATCGAACTGAGTTGCATTAGAGGAAATTTCAACTCAAAATAGGCCTTTTAACTCTAATTCAAATTCCATGTCATCATGTGGTAGCCAATGAAATTACTTTAAATTTGAAACACCGTATAGGTCTTAAACACTTTTTTAATATAAATTTGGGGTTAGGTATCATAAAAAAACTACTTTTTTTGTTTGTATTTTCGACATATATGTCATCATCACGTTTTTTTTCAGGTATTTCTTGTTTTTAGGGTAGCGGGGTCCATCAAAAGTATGCCCAGTGGGTACTCGTTGGATGCATAATTTAATTCCACCTCCAACGAGCTCTCTTGATCTAAATTTGAGTAAAAACATGGGGAGATATGTCGAAAATATAAGCAAAAAAGTAGTTTTTTTCTTTTCTTCCTCCAAAATTAATAAATATTATTTTATTATTTTATTAATTTTTTTTGGGAGGCCCCTTTTGAGTTGAAATTTCCTCTAATGGGCTAGATGCACTAAAGAAGTTGTCTGATGCTGTGACTATTGTACCTGTTTCTACTGTTATTTTTCTTATTTCTTGTTTTCTCTCCTCTGCTTTCTTTTCTTTCATTCTTCCTCTCTGTTCTGTCTTTCGGTCTCTTGGATCTGTTCCTGTAGGATTCCTGCTGCTTCCTGAGTTTGTTCCATACCGAGGGTAATAACAAGTCTAAGGTGCATAGTGTGGGAAATATCGAAATAATCAATGATATGTGGTGATGGAGGAAGAGGTGAGATAGGTGAGGATTGTAAGTCGACGAGTGGGCTTACTGCTTCCTATGGCAAAGGTTGGTCGGAGGTTGATGGTAGTATATCATCAACAGGTTCGTTAGTTTGGTAGTTGTGTCATCGATGGAGTGTGTAATGTGTGGAGGTTTTTTTGGTTCAGTCGGTTGTTCTATAGGTTGAGGTATGAATGGTGAAGTGTGTTCTACCACAATGTTCCTTGTTAAGTCATGATTTCTCTGTATGGTGGTTCTGTTATACCCAACAACTTGTGGTTGTGGAATAGATGATTGTGGGAGATCAACACTTTCGAGTATGATTCCACTCGGTTGCAGGGCTTCCATGTTTATAACTGGTTTGTTTATCATCATCTTTTTCAAGTCGGGAAGGAGGGATGGTAATTGATTGATAAAATCTTGGAGTTCATTATCATTTTGAAGGCAGGCTCAGAGTGGTGTTGATAATGTCTGTAGGTATGGATGTGCTAGGGAGAGTGGTGTGGTGGTTTTCGAAGTTGGTATGACTTGTTTTTCGATAACTGAAGTCGGGGATGGAGGTGGTGGGGTATTGGTTAGATCGACATCAAACCTAACTTCTTTTTGACTTAAGTCAGTCCGGTCGAGTTGCTTCTCCTCTTCTATGATGAACCGGCCTAACTGTTCATCAACCATAATTTTGTTTTTGGCGGCATCTTCCAGAACTTGAGTCACATTATCAAATAGTTACGCATCATCATCTTTAGTTGGTTCCTAAAGAATGAGTTTGCACTTCCCATTTTATTTTTTTGTACTCTTCCTATTCTGTCAATCCTTGAATATCTCATCATCCACTCGACAAATATTCTTTTTAGTCAAGTCTTATTTTGGAAGAGGAACGTCAGACTGGGTACTTTCATCGAATTGGTCTATTTGTTCCTGTGGTTGTTGTGGAGTTGGTAGTGCAATCCTTAGGGGATTGATGTCACTAGTATTGTCACGGTCCAGAGTGAAATTGTTTAAATGAACACGGATATCATGGTCCTCTTATTTTTTCACGTCAGTGAGATGTCCAGCCATTGGTTGATCGACTCTACTTTCTCTGGTCGGTATATCCAACTTAATATTGGATTGTCGACTTTGTTTAGTACATTTTTCTTCAATCGACAGGTAGAATTCGAGTTCTTTTGTTGTACCCCCAGCCCCTTGTAAGTTCCAGACCAACCTATGGTCCAACTCAAGTTGGATGTGTGTTGTCGGTGGTAGACTTCTTTAGATGTTCTGTGGTACCCTCCATCGAGCAGTTTTGATCTTCGATGCTTGGAACCATGTGTGGAACCAATTTTTGTTATTGTTGTTCCTAGTCGACAACCACCCAGGGAGAAGGATTTAAATTTCCACATAGCTAAGCTATTTGGTGCAACAAAATCCTTATCTTTGACTAGTCAAAGATGGTATATCGCTATTTAGATTATCAATGAAGGAAACTAGATCTGGGCACCCTCCTCTTAGCATTTTATGTAGGTTTGCTTAATTATCTCACCTAGGTGTTGGTCCCAGCCGTAAAGTTTCCCTATTTGCAACACATTTTGAACTGCGTCGAGCATGTCGAGCCTTAGGTTGAAACCTCCACCTATGCTTTTTAAATCCATATAGATAATTTTGGCAGCTATCTTTGGTGTGTCATAGATTATTTGACTGACCATTAATTCTCTTGAGTTTTTTTCTTCTGTTGGAGTCACTGTTAGTTCCTCCACTAGGCCTGGGTTTAATTTGGTAGGGATAGGGTCGCCTTTTTCGATAGTTCGGTAATCTTGTATATTAGGTCACTAGTAATTTCCACAGGTGTCTCGAAATAATTTTTTCCATTATGATATATGTTGATAATGAATTGTGCAATAATTTATTTTGTTTTGACGAAACTATCCATTAGTGGTGCATTCATGTAGCCAAGGATTGTGCTAGTGCTTAATCTTTGAGCTTCCTCTCTCCATTTTCCATCTTTTTCAGTTCCCCATTCCTTTATTTCCTTCCTTATCCTCTTCCATTTTGGTTCGACAACTTTGGCATTCTGAATGTTGTGTAATCAGCTCTCTAATGGTGTGTTGGATCTTTCCAACTGTTTAAGCTTGTTAGTCGAGGATCTGGTAGGAGTAGTCGAATTTTTTGGTGCCATTGCATTGGTCGGTACTCTAGTTCAGAAAATGATAAATTATGCTCTGGTGTTTGGTTTCTCTGATGTTCAAGTTCTGTACAAAATGAAATCGAAGTCTCTTATAGTGCAGTATTTATAGTGGAATTATTTGGAGCGGGGGAAGGCATAGTGGTTGGTGTTATTAATTGGGATATTAATGGGGGACTTGACTGCAAAAGGTGGGATGTCGATGTAATGTCCCAGTTTTGACCCCGTTACATTAGATGTATATGATGTATAAATTGTAAATGATCAGGGTGTGGAGCTAAAGGCCAAGGCCCCACCATTGATCGGTTATGCTATGTCTTGGATTTAATTTGTCATCGATGGCATATCGGGGCATGCGACATATATTATGTTGGTCATCATGTAAATATGCATCTATAATTAATTAAATGAACCCGAACAGCTAGGATCGCGTCAACTAAATCGAAAGGGGCATGATTTTACCAAGGATAAGGATGTGGGGGAATTTGCCAAACCTTAGCCAATGAGAGAAAAATACCCATGTGTCTTCTTCCTTTGTTTTACTCCAACCACTCTCATTAAAGAATTACTGCTGGTGGTTGAGGCAGTTATTTGCTTTGGGAGTGGGGTGGCAGGACTATCAGTCCTCACCCTCACGCACACTCCACCCACTGTTGACTTCACTATGGAGGAAAAACCTTCACGCCCTATGGAATTCGTGACCTCACGATTTTGGCTGTTCATCCTCTCCCGTAGATCTTCTTCTCTCTACGACTGTGATGAAGGCTCACGCACTTCCAATTTTCGTGTCCTTCCTGTTGTTTGTTCATCCACGGACCAAAACGGAGTTGTTTTTGCTCACACAGGACCTCCATTGCTATGCATTCTCACGCAGAGGGATTCTTTCCCATTTTTCGTCTTCATGCACAGGATTTTGCTGGATTTACCCACGCAGTAATTTTCTTTTGCGGATTTGTGAATAGCGAGGTTGTATCCCTTCCTCACGGGCTGATTCGTGGGGTCTGCAATTGTTTGTTTGCTCACGCACAGGTCGGAAGATGGTAGTTTATTTCCCAGCGTGGTCTATGTATTTGTTGCCGGTGATTTTTATTTCCCAGGACGAGCTATGATTTTTCCCCTGCTGGAATTGTATTTGCTGTTGTGGTTGGGATTGTGAAATTTGCTGGGGAGTCTTTTCCCTGTTTAAGCTGTGATATCTAATTAATTGCCAGAGTGCAATGGTTGGTCTTCGGACTGTGAGAGGAGTAGGAATGGGGGCTTAATTTTTCTTGATAAACCTGGTGGCTGGAAACCACACAGACAAAGCTAGAGGGCTGGCCTTCTTCTCCATCACCCCTGAATAGCACTGGAAGGGAATGCAGGGCCTGAGGGACTGTGTAGCAGAGAAGGGACTGATTCCTTGTGTTGGGTGGGTTTGGGTGTCTTATAGGTCAGGCTAGTTCTGGTGTAGGGGTTCTTGGCTCTGCAATGAGCTCACCAGCTTAGCAATTAGCCTTTCCCAACTCCTTGATGGCCTAATAAACCCAACTTTGTTGGCTTGGCTGTGTGTTTTGTATATCCTTGGCTATGTGTAAGCCTGCTAGTTCCCTTATTCCTTGGAGAATCATGCCCATCTCGGGGGTGGCAGCGTTGCTGAGAGATTAAGGAGCACGCTAGCCTATGGTTGGGTGGAACATTGCAGCGACGTAGCTGGTTGTGGAGCAAAGTTTTCATAAGATGAGTAATCTTGCCCATTTTTACTTCTGTAACCATGTTTACTGTTAATGATATGAAATGAACATGATGAAAGGATGCTTGTAGCAATGTATGTTGTTTCCGATGTGCATGTTAAATGTGCATGTTAAATGTTCATGTGTGTATGTTTAAGCATTCTGTTTTAGAAATTTTATGCCTGTACATGTTCATGGGGCTCTTAGCCCGTGTTTTTGGAAGCTGGTGGTCGCGTCCTTCTTGCCGGTTGGAGGCATGGGGACGTGACAGTCGACATTTCTTTCAAGGCGTGTTGTCTTTTGTGCTCAATGTGTCATTGTTCATGATGGCCATATTGGACCGCTTTTCCTTCATTGTGTCAGTGTATTTCTAGATCGTGATGGTGTCGGTAATGTCAAAGTGGTTGGAATTCCTCATGCCTGTTATGTTGATGATTGTATCTCTCATACTATGTCTTTTTGCTTCCTGCCTCAGCATTGATATAAGATCATGTCATACTGGTTTGTTTCATAGTAATTTCTTGTGTTTGCTTTAGATTTTTATAGGTTTTTTTTTCAACTGTTTATAGTTATACAACTGTTTTTTTAAAGCTATGTACAATTTTAGTCGGGCACCATTAAGCAATTTCTGAAATACACTCCCCTGAAGTGTTTTTAATCGGACTGATCCGTTAGCGTTGATTTCTTTCACAATGTATGGACCCATCCACTCAGTGTGTAGTTTCTTAGGTTTTCATTTTACTCAAATATTATATAGTAATGTTGGGTCTCCAACTGACATATTTTTACTTTTGATATTTCTATCGTGCTAGGATTTTTGTTGTTGCTTTTGGATTTATTGGTGTTGTATTGCAATTAATCGGTGTTCTTCTAGTTTGGATAGTTGTGATAGTATTAATTTTCTGGCATCTTCAGCATCAATGTGTAATATGTCGGCAATCAGAGGATTCTATTGTCGAAAGTGTAATGGTATGACTGCTTCCTGTCCATAGACAAGTTGGAATGGTGTTTGACCTGTCAAACTTTTATATGTGGTTTTGTATGCCCATAAAACTGTAGGTATCTTGTTGTCCCATTCGTCTTTGTTGGTGTTACATATTTTTGTTAATCCTCTGGTTAATATTTTGTTAAAAGCTTCGATTGCACCATTAGACTAAGGGTGATATACTGTACTTTAATGATGTTCGATCATGAATTTTTTTTTCAATATGTGATTGTTTTGTTCACGAAATGTTCCCTTGATCATTGATCAAGGTCAATGGACATCCAAATCGTGTGACGATGTTCTCGTATATAAATTTTTTGACTATCTCACTTGAGCAAGATTTGACTGCTTCTGCTTCTGCCCATTTGGTAATGTATTCGACTCTCGTGATAAAATATCATGCTCTTGTTCATCTAGCCAGTATTGGAAATGGTCCTATAAAATCAATCTCCCAAATTTCAAATGTTAAACTTGGGTTTACCGATATTAAAAGAATTTCAATGCTTGGTAGAGGTCGACCTAGTCATTGGCATCGGTCACATTTGTTCACGAATTCTTGGAAATGCCAATGTATTGTTAGCCACCATAGTCCTGACTGTTGGATTTTTCTAGCTGTCATGTCGGCCTAAAAATGTCCTCCAGCTGGACCGTGTTGTGATTCGTTGATTATGTTTTCTCTTTCGTGGTCGAGAACACATCGTTGTAAAACATCGTCTAATGCAAGTTTATAGAGGAATTTGTTTACTATAGTGTAGGGTGCATCCTTCATTGCTAAGATATTTTTCTTTTTATCGCTCATCCCTTCTAGTGCTTGACCTTCCTCTAGAAATTGAGCAATTTCTGCTAAGTCGGAAGATACAACTTCAATTCGAAATAAATGTGCATTTGGTAAATCGTCTTCAATTCATGTTGGTTCTTCGTCGGTGTCGATTCTTGATAATTTTAGGATTATATAATCCTCCCTTGTCCATATATAGTCTATTTTATCATCTTGTCTAGCATAGGGAGACATTATTACTGTATTGGAATATGGGGAACACATATTGAGGTTAACTGCCACTTCCTGCATGTTCATGCGTAAGTTTAGGTTCCTTTCAGACCATTCCCTACATTATAGGAGCCACTCTAAGTGCCATCATCATCCTCCATCAGTTGCTTATGGTAGGTATTCAATTATGCTGAGTTAACCTTCAGTTACATTCAATTAGATCACTCTTAGTTAGTCTAGTGCTAGTTTTGCATGGTTGCATGGGGAAGTGGCTCATTTTTCCACCTACCTCATCACTTTAACTGGTTTAACTAGTTTAATTGATTGTTGGACTGATTTAGAAATCATGAGTTAGACTAGTGGCTCCCATGCAGTGATTTAGACACTCCTATTTAGCCAGTTAGTCAGCTTTAGTTGGTAGATTCGAATCTTATCCACATGATTCAAATTCTCGTTATTGTAACACTATTGTATAATGCTGGAATTAATGAAGATTAATGTTGTAATTTACTGATCAATTCTTATCTGTTTTCTCTAAAATTTGTCTTTTTCAGTGTACATTGTTCTAACTATTCCACTGCACAATTATACCTTTCAATTTCTCTCATTTCCTGTAGATCAATGGTTCATTAATTCAAACATGGTATCATAGCCTTCTTCAAGCTAGAAGCAAGTCTTATCTGATCTCCATTGTACACCAAAAGCAGCCGAGTTTCCACATAAATCCTGGAATGATAACCTTGCTCCCTTTGAATTTTGTTCAGAGAAGTCTATCCAAGTGTGACAGACTATGATAAAGTATACATGTAGAGGTTGAAAGGCTTTAAACTAAAATGATTGTGAATTCTTTTCTTTTGCAGTGATAGGTACAACTTCAATATGGATTCGAGATTATCAATTCCTCTTCTTACTCCATTCACAAGATATTCATAGTGGAAATTAAATATCATTTCATCTCTAAAGAGTCAAGGTCTCTATGAGGTATCTATTGGACTTGGTAAAGAGTCTTATGAAGATGATAATTTCTAGATAAATGACGGTGATAGAGCTTTTGGAACAATATGTCTGGCCTTTTCTCCAAGCTTGCACTACCTTATTGATTCTGTTGTATACCCAAAGGATCTATGGACAAAATTGGATAGAACCTTTGGAAAGAATAATGGGGATAATTATATAAATTTGGAGAGACTCCCAGCACCACAAGAGTTCTTTATTCAAAAGTCTTGGCCTCTATTCTCTCTGATAAATTTGTTCAAGAGGAAGAAGAAGTATAATATTCAACACAATCAATTCGAATTGAATAAAGTCTCCTTGGAGTGACTCCTTCTCCTGCTGCTCCAAAATTTTACGAGATATTAGATATCTCATATTCTCATATAGATGATCTAGAACAAGAAATTTGAATCTTGGTTGTTGAAGAAAAACTCTCCTTCCATTCTACTCAAGCATTCTCCATTGATTCTTCTATTTTAAATTCTGTGCAAATTTTGTCAGTGATTGCTTCAGAAAATGAAGAGGAATTCAATTTCTCACTCTCTGTAATGTTGTTGCTGGTGTGCGTAAAAGTAATACATTGGATTTTTTGGAAAAAATATCATATTTTAGGATTTATCCATTCACTCTCATTTATCTAGAGCTTCCATCAAGTTCCTACATGATTGCTTGCACCAATACTCATAGTTTTGTTGAAGAAGTAGAAAATTATGCATCTACCATCTCAATGGAGCACTTGGAACCTTTGTTACACAATATTGGATCTGATATGACCTTTTTTGGATTTTATATGACCTTATTTGGTTCTATTTTTATGTTTCAAGAGCCTCCAATCATGCTTGTAGTTGTTCTCATCAATTTTGGTGTGAAAAATCAAGTACCTCAAGCCTCTTTCAAAATTGTTGTTGGGGATTTGATGTGAGTTTTATCTCATGAGTTTTTTGATATTATATTTTGTGAATCATTGGCTATTTTAGAAGTTATATCATATTATGGATCTCAAGCATTCTCTCTCCACAATCCCAAGACTTCTCTACCTTCCTACTTTATCACATGCTCATCTCCTCATAGAATTAGTAAAGATGGAGACATTCTACATTCGCCTGGACACTTGATCCTAACACTTGAAGTTGATTTTACCTCACATGGTTCAATGTTCATGGCTGCAATATATCATTTTCTTGGGCTTACCTCACATGGTTCAAATTTTCAAGCACTTTTTCTCTCTCATTAGTTAATCTCAGTTTCTCTACATGGGTCTAGTTTTCATCTTCCAGCTGTCTATGTTCCTGATTTAGTTGAGCATATTCTTATTCTTCCAAAGAGGAAAATTCCTATAGACATAATCATTTAGTTTGGAGAGGTTCACATGCATATTCCTAGGATGCTGATGCACAGAAGAACCAATATTTCGAATTACTTCTCTAAAGAGTTGGAGATTGTAGCTTGTTTTCCTAATTCGCTGCTTATTTTGAGGGGGGGGGGGGCATTTCCATGAGGTTTTCCCCATTTCCATTAGTTTATTAAGAAACTTTTAATTATTTTAGATTGTATGGGTGACTTTTGGTCTAGTTTCCATGGCCCAAGTTGTCAAATTCAGGATTAAGGGGGGTGTTATGATTATATAATCCTCCCTTGTCCATATATAGTTTATTTGATCCTCTTCTCTAGAATAGGGAGATATTATTACTGTAATGGAGTATGGGGAACACATATAGGGGTTAACCACCACTTACTGCATGTTCATGCATGACTTTAGGTGCCTCTCAGACCATTTCCTACATTATAGGATCCACTTTGAGTGCCACTAGCAGCCTCCATCAGTTGGTTGTGGTAGGTAGTCAGTTATGCTAAGTCAACCTTCAGTTACATTCAGTTAGATCACTCTCAATTAGTCTAGAAACATTTTTGCATGGCTGCATGGGGAAGTGGCACCTTTTTACACCTACCTCATCAGTTTAACTGGTTTAACTAGTTTAATTGAGTGTCGGATTGATTTAGACATCAAGAGTTAGACTAGTGGCTCCCATGCAGTGATTTAGACACTCCTAGTTAGCCAGTCAGTCAGGTTTAGTTGGTAGATTCGAATATTATCCACATGATTCGAATTCTCCTTATTGTAACACTGTTTTATACTGCTGGAATTAATGAATATTAATGTTGTAATTTAATACTGACCAATTCTTATAAATTGTCTCTAAAATTTGTTGTGTTTAGTGTACATTGTTCTTACTATTCCACTACACAATTATACCTTTCAATTGCTCTCATTTCCTGTAGATCAATGGTTCAATAATTCAAATAGATAAGTGATTGGGACTGACATTTGTTTTTTTGGGTCAGGCTATGACTTCAAACTCGAATTCCTGAAATAATAATAACCATCGACATATTCTCCCATGATGTAATGGTTTATTTACTAAATATTTTAATGCATGATGGTCTGTTTAGAATAAAAACGGATTAGCAAGTAAGTAATGTCGGTATTTTTACAATGTGAATACCATTCCAAGTGTCTCTCATTCTGTTGTCGAGTAGTTCCGCTCAGCTTTATTTAATTTTATACTACTATATGTGTTTGGATGATCCATTCCATCATCACCGGGTTGTGTTAAGATTACTCTGATTTCTATTCTGGATGCATCGATATTTACATGAAACTTGATCGACCAATTTGGGAATCGTAATATGGGTACTTCAACTAATTTTTTCTTTAATATGTCGAACGATGCAACGCATTTTTCAATCCATTCATATTCCTAATTTTCTTTTAGTAATTCTTATAATGGATAGGTCATGTCAGAATAATGTCGAATGAATTTTCTATAATAACCTATATGTTCGAGTAGAACTCATACTTTTTTAGGGTTTACTGGTGGTTTTAAGTCGAGAATAATTTGTATTTTTTCATAATCGACTTTAATTCCTTCCTTGCATACTACATGTCCAGGTAGGATTCCAATTGGGGTTGCAAAGATACACTTTTTTATATTTAAGGATAATTGGATTTGTCGGAATCTTTCTAGCATAAGTCTTATCCATTTACAGTGGTTTTCCAACATATAATAAATTGTTCAATCATCGAAATATACAACCATTGTTTTGTATATATATTCCTAGAATGCTTTGACAACTATCCTAGAAAAGACAGATGGGGCATTTTTCAATCCAAATGGCATGAATTTATATGCGAATGATCCACATTCACATGCAAATGCTGTTTTCTTTTGATCTTCTTTGGTGATGGGTACTTGATTATATCTTGAAAATCCATCTGTAAACGAATAACACTCATGGGTTGCAACTTCAATAATAATTTCATCTGTAGAATGTGTCAGAAATGGGTCTATAAGGGTTACTTTATTTAGTTCATGAAAGTTGACATATATTCTTATTCATGTTGGGTCGTGTTTATTTGGTTGGAATAAAATTGGACTTTCCCATTCCGAGTGATAGATAGGGTAAATTGATCTGGTTGCTAGCATATTGACGATTTCTTTCTTTACTATTTGTTTGTATTTATGTGCAAGTTTATATGGTCTTTTCTTTATGGGTTTTTCCTCAGGTTTAATGTCGATTTTCATTTCTCCCATTTCTTGAACTAGTCCCTTTAGATATTTGTAGTCCCGAGCAAAAACATCCTGAAATTCTTTTAACAAGTTGACAATTTCAGTCGTTTGTTCTTCATTCCAATAGTCACCAATATTTGCAATTTTAGGCCTATCATCATTAGATATATTGACTTTTTTATCTTAACTTTTGCATCCATCCATTATGGTGCCTTACTTTCATTTATTTGTCAGCTACCTTCTTTGAACTGTGAAAATGTTAGCGAAAATTCTTTTGCTGTCAATCCCTCAAGGTCTTCTTTTTCTGATGTTTGAATTTTAAGTATTGTATTAACTAGTTGTGAAGTTTCTGGATGGTCGAACTTCCATTGAAATTTTTTTCTCTTTGTGATTTATGTTTCTAATCGAAGTCTTGTCAAATGTTGTATTTTCTCTAACTGAATGTTATGACACATGGCCTTATGTCAGCTATGTCAACTCTTTTTTGCGATATTGTTGACAATTGGTTGTAGAAATGTTTTTGTTTGTTTAGATGCTTCGACTAATAGTTCATCCTGAGATGAGAATTTCAAGTCCTTAATAAATTTTTCTTTTATTTCATTCCATGTGAAAGTTTCTCCTCTTGCTTCTTCCATTTTATACCACTTCTTCGGTAGATCATCTAAGGTGTTTGGAAATAAGTGATGCCAAACACACTCATCTTTATACTATAAACTTCTCCATTCTTTTTTGCATAACCCAATGTGTTTCTCAGGGTTTTGTCCTAGTGTGAAAACTGGAAGGTTTGATTTTGTTATTAATTTCTTTCCTCCGAACCTTTCAATAAAATTCTTAGATTCTATTGTCCGGGTTTGTAACCTCGATTGACGTGTGTCCCACCACCGCACAGTTTTTCCTATGGATGTTTCAACCAAACTCTAGAGTCGGCCTTGTTCACCTATAGTTTTAGAGACTTATTCGACATGAAGTGACGATGATTCACTCTTTTTATCTAAGTGTTAGTCAGTTTGATGAATTATTCATCACTGGTGTTAGGGATGGATACTCTCTAATTTTTTGTTCAAATAGCTTGGGTATTGAAGTGACAGAAAAGCAATGATGATTTTTATTTTTTGGAATAGCTTGGATAGTCCATAATTCTCATGCTTGTAGTTCATAGTTTTCTATTTCGCAATCATATAGTTATGTGTTTGAATTATACACGATCGAATCAGGTTTCCCAAGGTGGAGTTCTCCGTATGCGTTAGGTTTAGTGTAGTCTTGATTGTTCTGGATTTGATACAATTGTCGAACGTCAACATCCTCGTCGATGGGTTTTGTCCAAGGTTCTCCCTAGTATGGGTGAATTAGAACAATGAATTTTTCCCCATTACCTTTAAGTTTAATTCTTTCTTTATCTAATGATATGGATGCCTTCATTTTTTGACCCCACAGTCGACCAACTAGAGTAGGGAAGGAACTAGATCCTTCCTTAGGGTTCATTATTTCGAAGTCAAATTTAGACGAAATACCTTTAATAGTCGTGTCAAAACTTTTCTAGACCCCAATAGGTTTGATTAATCCTTTGTCCACTAATTTTAAATATATGCCAAATTCATTTATTCAAGGTTTTCCAAGTTTTTCCCATGTGTCCCTAGTCATTATGTTTACCTACAATATGAAGTCGAGAATGACTTGTCGGATGTGGTAGCCTTGAATTTCAAGGTTGAATAATGGGTCTGCATCATTTTTGTCTTTTTTATTAAGGCTACATATACTTTTAGCCTCTTTATCTTCACCATATGTATTTTTAAGATTATACATTAAATCTATTAGCTTTGCAACAAATTCACCTGTATTTATCAGTTTGATTAGTTCATTAGTAGTCTTTTGTCGGGAGCCATCATATTCTTCATGTGTTGCTAGCTCTTGGAACATTATTGATGCATCGTTATATAATTTTTTTTGTTCAGTGTGGTTGGGATAGTCTTCTTTGATTTTTATTTTACTTATTTGGGGATTATCAATGTCAATTTTTGTTCCTTTTTGAGTTACAATTTGTAAATTCTTAGTTTGAATAATATTATACTTTCTAACGCTGGACAAGACATTAACATTCTTTTTCTTATTTATTTTTTCAAGCATGGTAGGGAAATCCTCCAAAGAGTGATCTCCTACTCCACAAATTCAACAAAATTTCAAGTTGTTCTGGTCCTTGTACGGGCAGTCCGCATGTTGATGTCCCTTTTTTATGCATGTATAACACTGGATGGGTCGACGTGGTCGGTTTTCCTGATTTCCAAAATATCGTCCTCGACTTTGGAATCCTCCTAGTCAGTTGTAGTTGTTGTTCTGGTGCTCGTATCTATGATCATCATATCTTTGATAGTTTCTTCTATTGTTCTGGTCGTTATTTCCATTTCTTTCATTGTTTTCAGTGTTATTATTTTGAGCGACAACATTAGTCTAATAAACTGCTTGGTAATTATGTCGATCTTTCAAATTTAACTAACATTCTGTTGTCAAGTGGCTTTTGACTTCACAAATTGCACACCATAGAGCTTATTCATTTTTCATGTTATACGGGAAATCTTTCATTGCGTGTAAGTCATTCTCCTAGAAATATCACAAAAGCATTTCGTCTAAATGAACCAGATGTCATATCAACGATCATCTTGTCGACAATAATCTTTCGTATGTCCGACCGTCGAGCATTTGGTACACCAGACAACATTTCCTTTGAGGATCATTTCTCTTATTGATTTCTGCATACTTTCAAGTTGTTCCTCAATACGTTGATTGACATTATTTATAGGATAATCCTTTTCCATTTCTATTTGCAACGTTTTTGTAAGTGCATCTTCGTATGTGTTAAAGTTATATAGCCGAACGTGCATTCAAATTTTCTGTGGTAATACAACAACAAACCACTAGATTAATAATTGTTCATCGATATTATATTCCAGTTGACTTAGCAAGTCCTTAAATCTCTTGTCATATTCCCGTACTATTTTAGTCGGCTTATGAGCGGTAGTCTTCAGCTTTTGAGAAACAAGATGCTTTGCGTCAGGATTTTTAAAGAAATACATAAATTGTTGCTTATTTAGACCTTTGGTTGCATTTGTCGTTTTCTCTATGTAGCTCATGTACCAATGTAATTCTCTTTTGTGAAGAGCACCATCAAACTGCACAATTTAACAATCTTCGTTGGTAACGATGTTGGCCTCCCATATAGACTCACAGAGAAACAAGTGTCATTTGGGGTCTTCATCCCACTCATAGAGAGGAATATGAGCAGTCATGTGCACCATATTTGTAGCGTCTTCGTCTTCTTCTATCGGTGGAGGCGGTGGTGGTGGTGGTTCACTTCCTATGAATGAACTCTTTTCACAACTATTTTCAACGGAAGTTTCGATTTTGTCGGTAATGATTTTCATGTCAGTTGGTTCAATTTCGACTAAAAGACGATTTATGTCGACTGCTTCTGTCGATACCCAAGTAAATTTTTGTTCAAACAGGGGTACTCTTACTGGTGACACCGATTTTTCTGGTGAGTTATATAAATTTGGAATTGGTTGGGGGGTTCTCCTTCATGTTCTGAGTAAAGTAGGTGAAAATTGTGAGTGGAAGAATAAGTTTGAAAATTAACCTAGTTACCTTCTCATGGCCGATGAATTAAAATATGGTTGACATTATTTCCTTCACCATCTAGTAGACTCCATACACCTACTTGGAAAGCTCGTAGTCCTATATCTCCTTGAACAATGTTCTCCACTTGGGCACTCTGAGTGAGATTTGACAGGGAATGCAGAACTATATTTTGAGGTATGGTTACTTGGAGATCTCTACCCCACTCTATCCACAAGTCTTCTTCCATTGGTGACAGATCTTCATCGACGCCCTCTCTTTATCATTAATGACATGACTCTGGTGTATTTTCTTCAGGTTCTGTCACTTTTCTCATCCTTATTTCTTGTTGGAGCACAACAACCTGCTCTCTAATTTATTCCCGCCTCTTTCTTCTCTTCTCTCGTTCAATTTTCGGTATATCTGGAGTGCTTTTGTGTGTGACTATTCTATTTTTTTCCTTTTTTCTTTGACTTCTCATTGCTAGGCCCGTTGTTTTCTTCATTAGTCGACTAGTATCCCTCTACTTTACTCAGACATGACCATCTACCCCCCCACTTCTGACCTAAAATATTTTTAGAAAGCTAGGGTTGAACTAGTTATTTGCAAAGGAAGTACTCCCACTCTCTCTCCTGAACAAATTTTTCCCACTCTTTTTGCTTGGCTTCCCAATTTTTGTTTCTTGGTGGTGTTAGCAACAGTGGACAAGGTTCGACAATGTGTGATGCACCTTTGTCGATCAGGAATTTAAACAAAAGTGTTGGTAGAGAACAACAGAATTGTTCAGTGAGGTCGTTGTAGAATCTCTCTTTAATGTTATCGACAAAGAATCGTTCTTAGAGAGCTAGTTCCTCACAGAATTCATTAGCAATTCTTTCGAACCACTCCGACAAATTTGTGTGGCCTCTTCTGTTCAATTTTTGGTGTAATTGTCGTTCCATTTCACCTACCATATTTTTCATCCATAATTTTCTTTAGTGCATAAGGGACGGAATCGACAAACTTTTCATGTGTTTCAGAGAATAATTTATCCTTTTCTTGAGCAATAGTCAGTTTGTTTCTTCTAGCATAATTATGTAGGTAGTTCGTTATTTTACGCTCCCACCATTCCTTAATCTCTTGATCTAATATCATCGGTTCATGGTCATATTCATCTGTGACATGTACCACCATAAACAAAAACAATGTTGTAATCAATCTGATTGCAAGGTTACCAATGATACATATACATATTCATATAACAATGATGTAAGAAAGAGACGAGGAATAGTAGAGAGAATAACAATAACTTATATTACTCAAGAACACATGTGGGTTCATACATAAAACTGAACCAAGTCTTCATTCGGCTCTACAACCTATATATATGATTTACAAACAGTTACATAACTACTTATTGGTTCAACCAACCGACATGAACTATGAGATCGACATAATCTACTAATTAATATACTAAAGGACCTAGTCGGCTAACCAACTTAGGCTCCTCCAACACCATCTTTCTGCTTGCATGGTTTCAATAATACTTCAGGTTCTTTTCTTGAAGCACCTCTTGCTTCAAAGGATTTGGACCACTCTCCATATCCCAATACAACACACTGAGGTCTTTCTTTCACTTCTAGTGGGTAAGTGATTCCTTGTCCATTAACACCAAGTCCTCCTCCTTTATAAACTATCTTGGTAAGGAGTGTAAGACCAACTCTAAATGTGTGCTTCTTAAAGCTTCCAATAGAAAAATTATCATCAATATGAAATGAATAAGAACATGCTGGAACACTTTCAACACATACCTCAGCTTGGGTTTCTACATCTTTGGTGGAAGTATGTCCCTTTTTCAAAGTATATTCTTCATTCTTTTGAACTTAATCACTATTCTGGAACCTTCCCAACATCTCATATTTAGCTTTCAATTCAAGTTGCAATGCTTGAAATCTCTCTTGCATATATTGAAGTTTGTTTTTCATTCCATGCATGCCTTCCTTTGATGTCCGCCACAATCTCCTCATTTCAACATTTTATACCTAAATTGTCTAATTGATTTCTTCAATTTCATGAATTCATGCTTGCTTCTTTGATTATTTTCCCATGGTGGCCTTCTGCAATCAAGACACCTGCACTTCAAAAATAGAAGAATCTAACACAAATACATTAACCCTTCAGACAATAACTTGAATTATTCACAAATCCAAATGGAGGGTGTTAGGTACAACCAATCATACACCCAATTACAATTTTTAACAAGGCTCATGCATACTAATGTCTCTCACTCTCATGAATTCTATGAATGGATAACAAATCCTTTACAATGTTTCCAATCCAAATGGTAATTACATCAAGTTTAAGGAAACATTTGAAGTCTCAAAACATGTATAAGGAGCAATGTTACCATTACCATAATTAAAATGGCAGAGTGTAAAGTACCAAATATTTGAACCAATCCTTGATCCAATACATCTCCTTTTAAAATCTTGTCCTTTATATATTTCTACCACCATGGATCTATATAAAATAAATAGATTCAACACTTCTGTTTAATCAACACAACATTAACGCTATGGAAAAACTTTTGTGATACAAATCGCAGTTGTAGTTTCTACAATTCTTTCAAAGTTGTGATCTCAAGATAAAAAGAGTGCCTCACACCAAGTCGTTATCCATTGCAAAGTGTACTCATGACTAAATAACCGAATTTAGTGTATGCAGGTATGTACCTCTGCTTCACCTTTCACACAGAACCATACATGATTTAGGAAAATATCAACAATTAAAGAGAAACATACCTACCATGTGTGGGTCGATTTCTTAGTATGGATTTCACCACTGTCACCATAAACATGATGGATACTCCTGTAGTAGGTGGGTAGGGGAAATTATCCCGATTATGGACTCGTGTCCATTGCTCTCGGTAAATTGCAAAAGTGCATCAAATGCATATATGTTGATTTTCTCTCCTTGGAAACTCGACCCCTTCAAACAGTGATATCCTCGACAACAACTATGACAACTTTCTAATACGCAATTAACAACAATGGAACTTCCATGTAAATGCAAAGACCTTTGGTTTTCCTTATGCCGCCAGATTTCATTAAAACAAAACTACCACGTGCAAGTGGATGATCTTCAATCACAACCTATTGATATTGGGTATCTAATACCAAAATGATCTGTAAAATACAACAAGTAACTAATTCACTTATTAATCCATTTCAGATGATAAATTAATTTCTTAAAATTCCCATGGATAAAAATGATATTTTATCAATTATTTCACATATAGAGCATATCATGCCTCGAATTAAATAATTCAACACATAAATATATATGCATACTATATTTGATATCGGAGTTCGTTACACCCCCCTGAATACATCTTCGGGATCAATCAATCGTTGAACCAAATCATTAGTCCATCAAATGTAACGGATTACATCAAATTTTTAGACAATGACTGAAATTCTAATTGTGTACATAAAGGATAGATATACCAATGTGATACCTCAAGGATACAGAATGAGAAGCTTTGTCTTAAGTGCACTATCTTCGAGCATTAAACAACCACATAGTCGGGAAGAAGATCCTACTGTCTAAAGTTTCTTCCATCTCTCTAGTTTGAAGTTCTCTATTTGCTTAGACCTTCAATTGATTGATCCATCCATCGACTGTCTCTTTCCATTGACCTTATGTCAATAGACTTCGCTTCCATTGAATTCCCCATTTTAGACCACATTCAAACTATATGTTAAATAGTTCGATTGGTTTGTTTTCAAGATCTGTATGTGGTGTTTGGATATGTGAGAAAAGTGCCCAATCGGTTATGAAAAATTGATTTAATGCTCAAATTATCACTTAGGATAATATCCAATATTTAATGCATGAACTTAATAACATAATTTGCAAATCAGGAGCCAGAAATCTCGATTTATTTTGCTAAAAACCAAATTTGCAGGCGTAAATCCCATATTTGTTCTAGATCGTTGATTTAAACCTGTCATCATTGAAGTTGGACCATCGATCTACAAACTGTCGTTGTGATCCCGACCATTTTGATGACGACTTTTATGATGGCCCCATCATGCTAACCCCTAAATGTTCCGATATGACTATTTTGACTATCCCGAAATCAGAAGTTAGAAGTCGGCATAGCGATATCAATTTCTGCAATTTTTATTCTGACTTCTTATTCCCAACTATCTTGATTCGAAATTCGAAAGTCGACACTATGCCAAGTTACTTCTGACTCCTCTTTCACGTCATGCCATGTCATCAAGGCTTCCATGTGTCACAATATCATGATTCCACCTCAGGGTATGGTCCATCTATACTATTCACATGTCACACCTTGGGTGTGCCACATGGAAACACTTTGCATTTTACAACAAAACTTCAAATCGCGATATCTTTCGCATCCAAAATTTGCTTTTGATTAAACAAGCTGTATCGTTGGAAATATCTCAGTGATATCTAAACAATGGTGTGCTTCTTGTTAAAATTTGAGGAATTTGAAAGTTTACTCACTTAGTAGATCCACCTGGATCACCCTCCCCATGCCTACATGAAAAACTAATTTTCCTTTCTTTCTTGATTTTGCAAAATGGAGATAATATACCTCCACCATTTTCAATACATAATATATCATGAAAAACCTAGGGTTTAGCAGTCTGGGTAGCCGATGAGGGGTTGAATTGTTACAATAGAATATGATAATAGTAAAATAAATTCCTAAGTACTAGTCCCCTCACTTCATCACTTCTCCCAATTGTAAGTAAGATTTGATCTCAGTGGGCATCCCTTCAGATTTCCTTCCCAAAACAATTGAATATGCCATATACATAACTTCAAAAACATATTTAAAATATGTGGTCCCTAGTTCCCCTTTCTTCACCCATGGTATCCAATCGTAAATCCTACTTGGAAGGTTGGCCTTTATCTTTTGTGGACCAAAAACATCAAAATAATGAGCTTGATGGTATATAAGAAGATACACTATATACAATGGATACTTGAACAATCCCATTGTTGATAAATTTTCCAGTTGAGATCTCATTTCGGTGGAAATGGCTCCTACATATTGGAAGTTAGGAGTATCTCATGAATTATAGGCATCAACCATGGCCACCATCCCCTCTTCAATGTCCTCATCTAATTCTTTGCTCAGATAGAGTGAAAATAGAAAAATATTCTTGGGCCCATGTTGGGAACCCCTTTAACTTCCATGGAGTGGGGGGGACCTCTTCTTCACCCTAATTATATTTAATTCTATAAAATATCTTGGCCCTTTAGGTATAATTCATTTTCATATACCTATTTTTTTGTGCCTCGTATGATAAAATGACAATTCCCAATGAAGTTCCCAACATTTAAGTGATGTGGAGGGCATTGATATGGAACAAAATAGTCTAGCTGTCATAAGTTGTGATAGTATAAATGGTGGGTTTATTATTGTTTGTATAGATTTGAAAAAACTTAGGGAATGAAAAGAAATCATGTACAATATGTTGGGCCAAAATTTATGCCAAGAGGGTGCTTATGGACTGAGAAGAAAGATGTTTTCCATAAGAAATTCCTATGAGTTGTTTGGGAGAAGACTTTTGCTTTTAAGGAGTAGCAATCTACACTAACTAATCGATGAAAGTGGGGCCCTGGGAAGATGAGACATCACTGGTGTCAGAAAGGGTGGACGTCGATAAGAATGAAGATATCTTTGAGGTAGTTTTTTGTTTTCTAGGCATGGATATTGTATTTTTACGACTAGGGAATGGGGAGGCCTTTTAAAGATAAAGTCGAAGGGAAATTTTCAATAAATATTACAATGAACATAAATAATCCTCTAATGAATTACATGGTAATAAGTAGGGTCTCAAACGTGGAGTGCATGACATTAATTCATGAATATTTCTCGGTTGACTGGTATTGACTTAGGTATCTTTTCTGGTCAGCTTGATCTTGAGTGAGTTTCTAATAAATCGGAGTCCTGGTAACTTGGTAAACATGAGTAGAATGAAAGGCTCATGTTGTTATTAGGGAGTGAAAGACATTCATTTAAGATGCATATCCTTACATTTATGAAGCATTCATGGTGAGCATAGGGTGGCACAACCATTTTGTCCATGCTGGCAAGACAATCCTCCTTCCATCATTTGGTACTACCGCTATCGAGGTAGGTCCCACTGTTATCTGGTCTCATAAGTTAACAATGGGCTATCAAAATCTGTTCATTGTAACATAGGCCATGGAGGTATCTAATATATTTCGTCGAATCACTGAGCTAGTATCTTAGCGCAAATGAAAAATATCAATTCACGTGGACGTGTGGCATCTCATCTTGGTCATTGGCATGAACACCTTTTTTATTATTCCCCATGCTAGTACCTTAGCACAAATGGCCCGTATTGGTGAATAAGTGTAATACACATCGACCATTGGCATAGATACCCTTTTCACTATTCTTGACCCTTGCACCTTAGATCAAACGAGCTAGATTAAAACTTGTGAACATCTGCGATACATCCTAACCATTGGTGCGAGTACCCCTTTTACTATCCCTAGCACTAGTACCTTTGTGTGAACGACCCAAATTAAATCTATGAACATGTGCAATACATGTTTCCCATTAGAGTAGATATCCCTTTTACTGTCCCCAATACTAGTACCTTAGCTTGAATTCCCTAGATCAACTCATGTGAAGTTTCGTGTTTCATCTTATCTATTGCCATGACCCATTTTTCTATTCCAAGTGCTAGTACCTTAGCACGAATGACCCACATAAAAAAATATGGAGATGTGTGATATATTTCGATTATTGACACAAGTATTCTCATTATTATCCTCACATAGGTGAAATGAACATGATTTAGGAACACTCTCGATTTTAAGTCTTACTACATTTTTGTCAAAGGTATTCTTGAGCCACTAATGGAGTGTTAGTCTGAGTAACAACACATTGTATAATAAATTTGAAAGAGGTCTCCCAAAACATCCTTATTCCATTATTCTATCTCAATCAAAACTAGCATACATCTCCATATGATACAGGGAATGAACATCCTACAACCATGAGCTCAAAAGAATAATCCTTCTCGTTAAAATACTCCTTTCTCACAATACTTGGTCATCTAACCATTAGCCACCTACACATTAACTATCTAACCCATCCCTCAACCCTTCAAGGGGTTTTATACAAAAATAGAGATTACTATTGATCACATTAAGACATTTATAGTTTAGATAATCCACTTCAATGCATTAATATCTTTCTACCACATATTCTTTGCATCGTTGCCACACCTCTTCTGCAAATCCCCATGCTCTATTTGTCTCATTCATCCGATGCAACCTATCTTCCAAAAATGAAGGGCCCAACACTAACTGTTTATGACTTTAAATATTGCTAATTGAAATTAAGTTGGGCGTTACAACATCAAGAAAATTAATTAGACACAATTTTTGTTGAGCATACCAAAATTTTTATTTCAATTCA